>ML799499.1:224647-250254 GCA_009831015.1 Picea engelmannii | reverse complement strand
AGAAAGGCGGGGGGGTCCGGAATCCTATATGCACCGTTGATCCGAGCGCACGAATCTCTGCCGTCCAGACTTGCTTGTCGCTTACCACAGGCGTATTAGTATTTCAAACCTAGGACAAATGGGTTTTTAACCCATTCCTTTGCATTCTAACCCCCTTACAAGAAATATCGCTAACACCTTTCTAAAGGTCCGATAAACCAAATTTAGTCTCAGTGGATATTAACCATCACCATCATCATCATCAATATAAAACAAGTGAGAAAAGTAAGAGATAAATTGTTAACTACTTTTAATGTTTTATATTAATTAATAAAAATTCATTATAAAACATCTTAATTTTCATATTAAGAGAAATAAAAAGAACAAAATATTAATATAAATAAGTTTTCAAAATAATAAAACAAAAATATAAATATATCGTTGATAGTATTTCACATTGGATTTAAGGTATTCTATACCATATTAAGATTTTCAATCATAACATTATCTACTTATCATCATTTTCGCAAAAGAGAAATAGTGTAGAAATCACTGTTGCATGAAGGCCATCAACAACCTTCACGCAATAAATTATGCCAGATATTTAGGATACAAGCAGAAGGATTCGAGACCATAACCACTTCCCTGAGTATGTAGGGGATATACATTATGCTACCATGGAGAATGATGAAAACAATAGAATATCATTGTAATTTATGATCCGAAATTTTTATAGATTAAACGTATAGATTGGAGTGAAATTAATCACAGTGATTTAACTCGCGTTTGCAAAAAAACTATATGTTCTGGGATTAAATTGCTAAATGCGTCCTCTGTGAGAATGGATTATGCTACAAACAAACTCCATTGCGTGTTTTCTTGGATTTAATTGTTAAATCCTTTGTTTGTGCAAGTGTGGTGCAAGTGGGATCTGCTATAGAATTTCATATTAGGAAGGTAGAACAATTTAACTTTCATGTGCAAACTATTTGTATCACAACCCTCTTGAAAAATGATTACAACTAATTAAAGATTATAACACAATGTGGTAGTGATCCAAAATGGATTTATAGAGTTACCATATGAATTAATTAATGATGTCAAGAGATTAATGTTTGGGACATTTGAAAGATAGTGTTAGTTTTGTTAAATTTGGTCATCAACTTCCATAAACCCTAACCACCCATGAAGAAGGCCTACATGATGCACTATAGGTGGGAGAACAACATTTATGGATTAAATTATAATTTTTTCCTATCTAAACCCTAATTTAGGAGGATAGAAAGTTATAAATGTTATCGCACAATTTGTACTTGCCCAAAGCCCAAGGCAAGTTGATACAAAATTGGCGTAACAAGGGGTGACCTATCACTATCACCTTAATAGGAAATCCCCTTTCTCTTTAGGAGTATATCAAGGTACCCCAGGGGAGACGTCTCCAATGACCTAAGGGTTTGAGAAGGGTAAGGCAAATGATACAAGAAAGTTCCCCCCTCTCACAAGTCACTCAAATTCAAAGGGTTCTTTATGTCTTATAGAGATGAAGAAAAAGAGTAATATTGTGTACCTGCCCAAAACAAGACAACAAAGAGAAAAAATGGCACTTTCCAAGCACCAAAATGATATTAATGCTTCATAAGACAATTAACTCTTAGAAAATAAACTAGCTGATATAAAATTGCAGCAGTATAAGAGTTTATAACAACAATGATAAATTTTTAACAACCACAATAATTATGCTTCAAAATGCTTGATAAAAGACTTGAAATCATAGTTTCAACTAGGAAAATTGATATTAGATAGTCACAAGCAGTTTTAACAATGTCTAGCTAGCATAACATGTCACGTTTACGGTTATTTGTTGTTGTTAAATGGTTGTAGCAATCTTTTGCAACAAGTTAGTCAATGAATTTGGATAATCTAGAGTTAATAGAAGTTAGTAAATGCTCTAAGGAAGATGGTTTGAAAGTTGTTTGATCAATCAATCACTTGTAGTGAGTAGAATAGTGACTTTAAGGGTAATGGAGTCAATGATAACAACAACAACTCTTAGAGGAAAATAGCAATGATAGTACTTTGTCAAGGAGATGAGAAATATGAGAGAGGTGTTAGTAACCTAAGGCCTCAAACATCCAAGTCCTAGAGAGAAATAATTGTTAGAAAGTAAGACAACTTAGGCCCTAGCAATTTCTCTTTTCCTTAGACAAATTTGAAATCAAATATGCAATAAACAATGAAGTAGGGTTACTAGAGTGCTACAATGGTAGGGCTCTAGTATATACTTCTTTGATAAGGTGCTTTATTGAGAAATTTAAACAACTAGAATATTATAGAGAAAAAGATAATAACATATGTCTTTCTCCTAGGGTTTCAAGCAAACAATTTCATAATCTTTGATATGAAACAAGCAAATTCATCATAAGCATTCATTCACAATAAAGAAATGCAGATTTTCTACTTACTTCACCAAGAATAATCAAGCTTAAAACCTAGTTAAAGATCCTCCACCATGAAAATAGCCAAGAAAACACCAAAAATAGCCTCCTCCAGGAAGTGCGCCTAAAATTTCAGCCAATAACCCTTGAGAAGGGCGTAAATTTCAGACATCATGCTTGTGTGATGTGTTGTTCCTGAGATTAAACCTAAGGCTTAAAGAATAATGTCATACATCAGAATTATAAAGGGATGTTTTTAAAGGTGTTTTTTCTTCCGTTAGTTATATAAGAATTAATCCTCAAATGAAAATAATGACAGAACAGGACAAAGGCTGTAATTTGTCGTTTGAGTCGATTTATAAAATCAAGTGATATGAGGGAAACTTACAAAACTGTTAAACAAAGTGAGGCATCAATGCAATATGAATATTACCTTGTTCACAGTAGAAGAAATAAAAGAATGCACCCTTTTAAGGATATGAGATACAATAATCCAAGTAGCTCACAGGTCTTGTATTAACTTATAACAAATATAGAGGAAAAATTGCTTGCTTATCAAACAATTGATAAAATGTGACTACAATAGTAGTAGTACTAAATTGCAATCACTCACTTATCAAGGAATACCATAAGGGAAACAAGAAATATGGAATACAAGAAGAGAACATAACTCAAATTGCACAAAAAATGGAATCCTTCTCTGCACTTGTATTAATTCTCACAAAAGGAGAGTTTTTCCTTATTACATCCGGCAAGAAGAAGCCTCTGTTCAGTCTTCAGAATTTTCATTTATACAAAACGATCTCAACCCTAGGTGGTTGAGATTCTCATAATTAAAAAACAATAAATATTACAATATGTGAAATTTGAAATGTTTCACTTGCATCTTCTATGTCTCTTTGCCTGCTGGCAAAGACGTTTCTTCTTCTTGTACTCCAACTCAGAAAACAACTGGTCCCTAATCATGAATTGTGCAAAAGGAGTATACAATTTGTATCATTTGTTCTCAGAGGTGATGGCTTTTCCTTGCTCGATGCACTAAATGCATCTTCCCACTAACTGCACCACCAGCTTGGAAGGATCTGTTGTATTATTTGCCTCAAAAGTGTATAAATTCTTTTCTATGTGGGGCAGCCTATCTTCCATCCTCCTGGATTCTAGAGATATAGACTGTAGCCATAGACTAGGATTGACTATCCATTTATTTATCTGAGTAAGGTCAACTTGTTTCAACTGCAGGATTTCGGCCCGGGCTTCTTCCATACTTGTCTTGGAAGTGAGTTAATGTTTTGGAATATCAATTTTCCCTAGGGATTCAAAGATACTGTCTATTTCAATGTCCAACGATTCTTTGTTGAGTGAGGAACAAGCTTCTTCACAAGATTTCTTCACTTCCTTGGCTAATCTCTTACTTTCAACTATATTAGCCTCCCAGGTTTTAAGTATTATATCACCTCGAGTTTGTTCTGAAAGGGACAATCTAGTGACATTGGATACTTCCTCCTTTGCTGAAGATAAAACGACCTCTTGGAATGTCACTCTAGCTGCAATGGGCTCTCTCTCCTTTATGCAAATATTATTTAAAGAATGGTTTGCCGACCGATAATAATTTTGAATAGCTTCTAGTCTGATAAAAAGGCTTTGCTAAGCTGATTCTAGCTTCTCCTGCACCTCCAAGGCCTGGGCTTGGAAAGCTTCCACATTCACTGTTGTGTTCTCAATCGAGTATATTTTAGCTTGGAGTTGTTTTACCAATTCTTCCCATTGAATGGACAATTCCCTATTTGCCTATGAATTCTTATGCATTTCATCAAGATGATTTTAAGTTGTTGAATCTCCTACCTGTCATAGGCTTTGATCTGCTCAAAAACTTTATTCATCTCACTTCTAACACTCTGTTCTACAGTCTTTACTTGGTTTTGCAACTGGCTCACCAACATATCCTTCTACTTCAATTGTTCCTTTAGGTTCCCAACTGAGTACCGATTTGTTGTGGAAAAAGATCCCAATGAGCCTGTGACTTCCATAGTGAAATTTGCTTCTTCTAAGGCCCGACCGTCATATAACACTCTGTGTCTCTTGACAATCACACCCTCCCTTTGGTGAGTTTCTCTTTTCACAACAACTCTCCTATTTTTGCTAAAGAAGATGTCGGAAGGGGGTATCTCTTCCACCGAAATAGGCGTAACATCTTCTATAAACACTACTTCGGCACTTGAGTTCCCTCTATTGTACTGTAAAGGTGTGACAGATTGAATAGGGTTGCCTATCTTGGTGGATGGTTGCTGCCCGACTATGTGAATAGTTGATTTGTCCGGCGTGGACAGTGGTTTTTCTTCCTCATTTTTTAATCAAGGCTTCATCATGAACTTTAGTTCGATCATCTGGTGGATTTGTCAATGTAGTGTCCCCCTTATGTGTCAAAACCTTAGTTTTTTCCAAATGTTCTTGAGCATCTTGTCCACCAAAGCTCCCTGTTTTTAAACTCTGGGTCGCAGTTTCCTGTGTAGTTAGAGATGTCGGGGTTTCTCCTTGCAAGACTTTAGGAAGGCTATTTCTTCGGTGCTTTTGAAAATTATAGAATTCAACTAATTTTTCAGGAGCTAGAGTTTGGACTCGGCTCAAAACTTCCTGATAAGATTTCGCTCCTCGGAATATCTCATCCCGTGGGGAATCTTCATGCTCGTATCTTTTTAAATTGGAAAGAGCCATGTGATTTCCATGGTCTTTTGAGGATCATGTTTCCTGAATTCAATATTGACAAGCTTGATGTCTTCCAGGGCCACGACCTCTACTTTTGAATGACCGAAATCTAACAGTGTGAACATACCAATTTGTAGAGGAAAGGTGGGCCATACCTTTTTCTGCAATGCCTTTAGCTCTTTACTGATTCCACCAAACACAATTTGATGCACTACCTCTCTGCACACCAATCGGTATGGTAGAAACTTATGTAAAGCATGTGGAGGGACAAAACATCCAAAAACCCTGATATAAGAGAAATGGTCTTCAATGTACCAATCTGCTATTTTTCCCAGTTTGGTCACTATCTTGTCGGAAATCCTAGGAGGTGGGCACCCATATATAACAATATGCATTGGCACCACCACATAGTTACACATTTCGTAGAAGAAATCTTTTTCTTTATCCTCCCACAACTTGGAGTGATAGAAGTGTATTGGTTCAACGCTGGTCGGAGTCCAGATGCATCCCATCAAAGAAAATGTCGTCATGAAACATACAACATCCATGATATAAGCAGACATGTAAAATGGGCCAGGTATCCCTTTGTCTTTTAATGGCCGATATTATGTGATTTCCCTGACCAAGTTGTCTGATAATATTTTGGCCCAATCAAAGGAATACCCCTCTGCTACCATGTGCATGATTGGCACCCATGGTAATAAGAAATGAGCACAGTTTTCTTTCCCAAAAAACCGGCATAACATCATGGCTAGATACATCATGTGAGACTCTAATGAGGCAACAACATACACGCCATGGGTGTCTGCTCTAAATTTCTCAGGACGTGAACACTAGTCCTTGATCAAGTCAGGGAGGTTCCTTCCATAGTGCGTGCATTATTTTTTGTCGAAGTCCATTAAGAAAGTGGCATTATAAATGCAATTGGGAACTGGGGATAATTTGTACATCACCTGGAAATGTTCTAATTGGAAAGACCCAACTGCAACCCTTTGCGAATTGCAGATACTCCTGGTCGAGAGGTCCACATTCTCCAACGCCCAACCAATCATATCATTATAAGGCATGAGCCTAGGCCGAGTTGATATTCTATGAAGCTCTTATTAAGCAACATATTTGTATCTCGTAGCTTGGGTTTCAATCGCCTTGTAGCCTAAATCATCTAGGCAGTTGATCAATTCATATTGTAGAATATCGAATACCTGCGTCCAGGTTTTCACAGAATTTATGGTCCTGGGCGACGTGTCTGAGAAGACGTTTGTGTTTGGGTTTGATCTTTCACTCGACGCTTTAGCTATTTTACGAGGAGCCATGGTATCACAATCTCAAATCTCTGTTACCTATCATAAGAAATGTGCAAACTTCTTATCTTGAAAATTTGCTGTCTTGCAGAATGAAAATCAAACTTCAACATCTTTTTCCCCTTAATTGTATCAATTTTATGAATACCTTTACTGACGAAGTATTCACTTCTTTTAATGAAAAAGATTTAGGCGGTGGTCCAGGATCTTATTTGAAATGATGGTCGTAGATTGATTATTAATGTCATTAATTTCTGATGGTTCGCGATTAGAAGTTTTGACAAACAACATTTGAATTTACCTGAGTTATGATTCAGCGAAAAATTTACCATGAGATAATCCTCATTAATGCATTAGTTAATTGCATTTATCGTTAAGTATTTTTTGGGGTTTCGGACCTCAAGATATCCTATAATAGTTCAAGCTATGATTTCCGAAGCGTGAAATTGCGAAGTGATTGATAAATTTTAATCATGTTTAACCTGTTAAATAATTGTGTTTAACCTCAAGTATTTCGGGGTTTCGAACCTCAGGATATTGGTAGTCGCTCGAGGCAGGATCCCCAAAACCCGAATTCGAGTAGGGATTAATTATTTTCTAATCGTTAATTAACCCTGCTTAACGCTTAAGACATTTCTGGAGTTCGGGCTTCGTGAATTAGGGACATGATATATAGTGAATGCCTAAAATCCAAAATCGCGAAACTACTTTTTGATTTTTCTAATTGGGTTTTAGTTTCTTTTTAGGTATTTATCACTTCATGTATTTGGTTAATTAACTTCATTTAAATATCCGACAGGTCACTTTCTGGAAAGATGTGTCAAAGATTAGGGGGTATGTGTGTGTGGTGACTAGGATCTGTTGGACGCTTTTCACGTATCGGGGTTTTGAAGGAGTGACATATTAACACACTTGAAGCGTGAAACTCTGAAATCCGAAGCTCTGAAGCCAGTCTCTAAAGGTTTTTACCTTTTTAACATTCAAGCGGCTCTAAACATTCGGGGAAAAGGAGAAACATTTGATCGATGGGAGAAATCAGTCGACGACAGACCTTGTGCGTGCCTTAAGTCTTAAAAGTGGAAAGATTTATCTTTTGGAAATCGGCTTCTAAGTTAAAGTGAAAGGATAGGAAAAATATTTAGGTTTATAATTTTAAAAGTGTTCCAACATAGGCTCCATCCGGGGATCACATCTCCCCGCGAGGTGTGGAAGAACTGTAGACTAAGTGTCTTTATTGGGTTAATGGAGTCATCATTGGGTTTCTGGGAAATACCTTTGAAAAAACAAACATAGGATATTAGACTTCGGCCTTATCTAAAAAAAAATTCAAAAACTTGATCGTTCACCAATCTCGAGCTTAGGCTGTTTATAGATTTCTTTTTCCTGAAACTGATTTTGGGTTTATTTAAGATAATCAAGACAACTTTAATCGATTTATCAGACTCTGGTTGATTTTGTTCGCATCAAGGCAAAGTAAATTTTAAAAAATATAATTAGGGGATCCATTATCAGCTTAGAGTGTAAATCTTTGTCGAAAAGAGAACTATCTACTAGAGCACATTATATACATGTATAACAACCTTACAGATATCATAGACATTGTTTCACTGCCAGCGAGCCTGTTTAGTACCCCAGTGAAGTTATCTACATTTCCCATTGAATTTCCTTTCGCCACTTCAATTTGCACTTTGCTGAGATGAGGGCAATCATTTAAATGAATTTCCTTTCATCATCTCTTTTGGACAAAATGGGGGCAATCGAATTTCGAATTTCCTTTCACCATTTGTCTTGGACTAGATGGGGGCAATCAGATTATGAATTTCCTTTCACCATCCGTCTTATTTTTTTATTATTATTTTCGAAGTGGGGGCAATCAATTTGTATATATCATACACAAGATGATATCTGTTTATAATTTAACAACAAAGTTCTTTCAAATCACTTTGATTTACTCTGGGCTAATCCTCCCCTGACCTTCAAAACACCTTTGCCTACAGGGAAGTTATCACGGGGAGCTTTTAATTTCCAGGGACTTTCCTTGAGCGAAACAAATCCGTTTAAAATATGATAGAAGGGCTAAAGTAGTCAGGATTAGCCTAGACACACTTTCTCTCAATTAAAATAAGAGGAATCATAAAAACTTCACCTACTCTCATTTTGAAGGTCTTGTTTTTTAGTCTTCCCGAGTCAAGGTGAACTTTGTATTTCTGTGGGGATTTTAAATCGAGATAGAATAAAATATTTCAGACATGATGGATGGGAACAGACCTAAAAGTTAAAAGTTTGGAAAGGGATCTTATTCCTACTCAAACCTATTTCCTATTTCGCGAGCTTCTTTTATTCTTATTTTCTTTTCCTTTTTACCTTCATATTATGTTCATTTGATTCACAGACTTAGAGTTTTGGATTTTTCCAATTTTGATTAGGTGACCACTTTTTACATGACTACAACCTTATTTGGAATTTACAAGAATTCTTTTAGCATCTTGGTTTGAACCACAATGATCATAGAATTTCATACCTTGGATTTCTTTTATATTCTCAAACAAAACCATTGTTAATTTATCATATGTTTCGTGAGAAAACTAATTGTTCTGAAAAACGATTGTTGGTTTCAGATCATCTTTATCCCTCGACTATCGGTAAGTGTTCTATCTGAAAATAAAAATGAGAAATGTCAGAACCCTCACAGAATAGGAAAGGTATGCGTTATTTGTTTTTATAATTTTGTTTTTTATGAAATCAAAAAAACTGGTCTTATCTATAGAGAAAGTAAAAACTTACCAAAGAAGCGGAAAAATGTAAATAAAAAATAAGAAAATAAAACCGGTATATACAATGGTGATTTGGGCTCTGATTATTGCATGAAGTGATTTAGGTAGCGCCTGCTGATAGGGGCATTAATGATTTTCCCATCGAGGTTTTCTAATAAGAATGAATTCTTTCCTTCGGAAGCTACGACCCTAAAAGGTCCACACTAGATGTGATCAAACTTGCCATGCTTTCTAGCGTCCTCTTTCCTAGCATCCCAGTTCAAAAATAGGTCTTTAGGAAGGAATTCCCTATATTTTTATTTTTTATAAAACATGGCTTTCATATTATCTTGATATCTTTGGAGTTTCTCATCCACCTTGGCCCTATTTTGCTAGACTTCAACTAGCTGGTTTATTCTTCTGGTAACATCTTGCCAAAGCTTCATCATGGGCATATCGAGATTTATGGGGAGTACCACGTCAGTACCGTACACCATTTGAAAATGAGACATTCTGATTGATTTCTTTGTGTCGATGCGATTTTCCCACAAAGCGTATTTCAAATGAATATGCCAGGCTTTCTTGTTTTTAGTCAACACCTTTTTTATTATAGTGTTTAGGCTCTTATTTGATGACTTGTCTAATCCATTTCCCTGAGGATAGTAGGCTATGGAATTCCCTAGTACGATGTTGTACTTTTGACAAAAATTAACCATCGCCATGGATTTGAAAGCTTTGACATTATCCATGACTATCTTTCGGGGACAACCGAATCTTGATAAAATGTTTTCTTCCAAGAAATTGATCACCACTAAATCTATAGCATTTCGCGTCAGAATGGCCTCTACCTATTTAGTGAAATAGTATGTGGCGATTAGAATCCATTTATGTTGTGCACTAGAGTGTGGATGGATTTCTCCGATGAAATCCAGAACCCATTGTTGAAACCGAGCTTCTGTCTTGATTGGGGTCAAGGGTAGTGCGGGAAGCTTTTGTTTACCTGAGAATAATTGAAAAGAATTACAAGATCTAACTTTAGTATTCACGTCTGTAAATAAATTCGACCAATAGTATCCATCTCTCAGGATTTAATAGGCTGTTGCCCTCCAGGCATGATGTCCTCCACACACCACTTCATGAAACACATTTATAACATTCTTTGTTTCAGATTCTATTAGGGACCTTAGTAAAACTCCTAGGGGATCTTTCCAATACAATTGACTTTCAACGATGCAATATTTTACCATGTGCAATTTCAACGTTCTCGCCTTAGAAGGTGTCATATCACTTGGGCATTGGAGATCTAGGAGATATGAAACTATGTCGCCATACCAAGCAGAGGAATAAATGTTTTCTTGGATCTAAGTTGTAGGTGTTTGATCATCAAATTCTTCTATGTTTGGGAGTTCTCTGTAAGCCTGTAGATGATTTATTCTGAGTGCTCTGAGATTCGATTCGACTAACATCTTAGCGAGGCCTTGACCTTTGACGAGTTTAGTTGGTTTTACCTTGAGATCGAATTCTTGAATCTTGGCTAGCTATTGACCCCTTCTTCTGTCACTATCAGGTTGAACCAATATGTCCTTAACAGAGCTGGTTGGTACGTAGGCAATTATTTTGGATTGTAGCATGTAAGTCCTGAAAGCTTTGAGGGCCTTCACCATAGCATATGCCTGCTTTTCTAGTATATCATATTTCAACTCGACGTCTCTGAGGCTTTTACTAAAAAATGCTATCGACTACTCGAAACCTTTGTCGTTCTTTTGTAAGAACATGATTGTGATAGTATGCTCAGATGCGAATGAGAAGATTAAGAACTCTTTCATGTATTCTGGGTTGGCTAGCACCGATGCTTCTCCTATTACCTTCTTGATGCGTTCGAAATATACTTTAGATTTGGTTGTCCATTTGACCTCGCTGTCCTTTTTCAGCATATCTGTAATCAATTTAACAATCTCAGCGAAATTTGGAATGAATCTTCTTAAAAAAATTATTTTTTCTAAAAAAGATTGAATTTCCTTTATGTTTCTAGGAATATTGATTGTATCTATAGCTTCAACCCTTTTTGGATCGATTTTTATTCCTTCCTTAGATCCTATATGGCCTAAGAGTTTAACTTCTTGCATTGCAAAATGAGATTTCTTAGGGTTGAGTGACAAATCGAATTTTCTGCACTTTTCGAATGTTTGTTTGAGGTGTACCAAGTGCTCTGCATCTGAGTTAGAAAAAACAATTAAATCTCGAGATAGATAACGACAAACTTATCTCTCTCACCGACAAAGGCTATGTCCATTGCTCGTTTAAAGGTAGCCCCTGCGTTCATCAGACCGAATGGCATTTTTTCGTACATGAAAGTACCCCATGGAGTGGTAAACATTGTTTTCTCTTTGTCATCTTCATGGACTGCAATTTGATTGTAACCTAAAATGCCATCAATCATAGACATTCAGTTAGCCTCAACCACTTTTTCCAGAAAATGATCCATTTTAGGGAGCGAATAGTTGTGTTTAAGGGATGATTTGTTTAGGTTCCTGAAATCCACGCAGAGTCTGTTTTCATCGTTCTTTTTCCTGACTGGAACTAAGTTATCCACCCACTCAGAATCCCTGAGTGGAACAATAATATTAGCATCAAGGTAATTTTGTACCTCTCTTTCTATCACAGGCAGGAGTATAGGATTTATTTGTCTGAGTTTCTGCCTTAAAGGTTTGATGCCCAGTTTCAAAGGGATTTTATGCTCAATGACAGTGGTATCTTAAGTTTTTATCTCATCGTAAGATCAAGCGAAGACATCTTTGTATTGTTTGAGTAACTCAACATATTTACTTTTTATTTCGAGTGGGAGGTATTTAGAAATTTTGACCAGTTTAGGGTTTTTCTTAGTGCCTATGTCACGATCTTCAACCTCTTCGAGCTGAGGTTGCAATGTAGACTTTAGGGGTATATCGTATTTATCAAATAATATCTCTAACGGAATTAGACCCTTAGGAATCTGATTTTTTTTCAACACCAACATGTGGTGGTTAGAGATATTATCCTGGAACTTCTAAGGATCTTCGCCTTCCTGCATGATCCAAGTAGTGTCTTTTTTATTTTCCTCGTCGATGTGTGTTTTGGAAAATTCATCCACCATTTCTAGAAACTGCTTGATCTGCTCATCATCTTCAAAAACCTGCCAGTGTTGAACATTATTTGGTATTGAAGGCCTGTGCCTCATTTCTATGTGATACTTTATCTTTAAGACTGTAGGTGGCATAAAAGTAGCAACCGCTTTTGCTAGGGAGTCATCTTGTTGATTTTCTGCCCTGGGAATATGATGAATATTGAACGATGAGAAAAAAAATTCAATCAAATCCCAAGCGCAGTTCCTATACGAACTTAGCCTTGGATTCTTGGCTTGATACTATTGCCTTATCTGTTTTAGGATTAATTCAACATCACCGTAAACTATTAGATTCTCTATTTTCATCTTCCGGGCAACCTCCAATCCTAATATCAGAGCCTCATATTCACATACGTTATTGGTATAGTCAATGTCTCACTGTAACCTGTATGAGAACGGAATAATGAATCCATCTCCGGGTGCCACAAACAACACCCCAACTCCAGCTCCTGCTCCTTCCCAAGACGAAGCACCGTCAAAAAACATTTTCCAAACTCCTATACTATTTACATTTTTGTTTGTTTTTTTTATTTTTATTTTCCTTCTTCTGTATCATTTTTTTCTTTACATTCGTCAAAACCATCATCAAATGATAATATACAGTTTCCTAGATCTTGATCTACGACATAAACCATATAATTATTTGGGTTCTATGGGTCACTTATGGTATATGTCAATCTTGTCTCTCTATATAGATGGGTGAACTGTCCACCGAAAATTGGGATTGTAGCATACATCATGTCCAATTGAAGCGATCCTCCAAGTTTAACACCCCAAGACCTGGATAACAACATGCCATACTTTGCAGGAACATAAACAACGACTACATCCATGAGAATACTCTTCACAGGGATCTGTGCAATATTAACCACCAAATATTTTATCATACCAAGACATTTAACTTTTCTTGAATCAAAAGAATACAGATCTCGGTATTGTCTGGTAACCTCGAGACCCAATTTTTCCATAATAACTTTTGGCATTAAGTTGTGGGAGGCTCCAAAATCCAACATACAGTTATGGCATAGGTGATCATGCACAATCATCATAATATAAAAAGGAGCAACAAGGTCTTTAGCATTTTCAATATGCAGACCAAACATTATAGTGGGTCTATCATCTTCTAAATTAATAGTATCCGCAATGACTTTCGACCTCCGAGAAATTTATCATCTTGGCAATTTGTTTTCTATACGTCGGATTTTTCGCCAGTTCAACCAGAGGTACCGAAATTTTAATTTTATTAATTTCACTTTCCAGATTGAAACTTTTGATTGTCTTTTCGGCTTCTCTGGATGGGATCTCTTTTTCTCTTTTTTTCTGGTCTATTGGTTTGCGTTGCTTTTGGTTTCAATTGTCTTTGTTTTAGCATCTTGTGTTTCAATTTTTTTTGTTTTGGCCGTCAACTTTTCAATGGATGGTTGAGAGGCCTCATTCTTTTTACTTCTCGACAAAATTTTCTTCAGTGGATCAGTTGTATAATTTTTATCTCTAGGCCTTAAATTATATTTTTGTTGAAGCTCGACCATTATAGAGTCGACGATTCCTTGATAATCAGACTCTCCCACATTATTTATACTTTCCTCCTTTCCAAACAGTGGTTCTTGATCTAAAGAAATTTTGTAATCTTGTCTGGTTAGGTGAGGTTCTTGATCGTTATCATTGAGGTTGTGAATATCTTCATCTAACCCCTCAAAGTCTTGTACACCATCACTTTGCATAACGTTTTATGTTTTAAAAGGAGCTTTGATTTTCCGATCCTCGTTTTTTACTGGTCTCTATTGGATCTGGGGATTGGGATTCCTTTTGAAATATCTCATAGCAAAAGGATCAGGTTTAGCCTGGTCTAATTCCATTCTGGAGATTTTGTTTGATAACTCTTTGATTATCTTAGCCATGTCATCCATTTTGTCTTCCACGGACCTCCCAGATCCAGAAGTTCTAGCTTGATCCGTAAAGAGTTTGGTTTCTTTGGTTCTTGTTTCGACCTTCACTTTTAGTTTTCCCGATGCCATCATGTTCGACTCCATTTCGATGGCGTCGTCCTGCATTTTTTTGAGGTCAACAGATCTGCTTTCTCTCAAAAGTAGGGCGAAGTCGGGCTCGAAAGCCCCTGCGAAAGTCACCTTAGCTATGGGTTGTGAGGGTTTGACTTCTTCTGGGATCTTATGATAGAGTTTATTAAATCTTTGGGTGAATTCTAGGACTGAATCGAAAGTCTTTTTCCTCATAGCCCCAAAATTCATCAGATAATACAAGTGATTTTTCTTTTCTCCCCACTGCCTTAAAAAGGCATTTTCTAGCGCGTCATAAGACACTATAGAACCTACATGAAGCCCTCGAAACCAGAGTCTTACTTGACCTTTAAAATTTTTCACTAGAAGTCTTGAGTAAACTTCCTCATGCTCAATGGCGAGGATATCAACAAATTGGTCAAAACAATTTATGTGCTCTGTGGCAGTTAAATCTCCCTCTCCTGTGAATTTCGGTAAGTTATTCATATAATTTTATGGTAAATCATGAAGGATAGGAGGAAGGACTAAAGGAGCGTATATGGCCACCACTTTGGAAAAAATCCTAGGGGGCGGAGGTGGTGGTCCTTGACCGCCTCCTCCTCTAGCACTGCCTCCGACACCACCTCTTCCAACAACAACCATTTGATGTTGGGGGGATGAAATTAGGGAGTTAAAAGAGAGGGTTTTTGTAAACTCCTAGGGACCCTTCTACTACCTCAGGTTGAGGTGAAGGAGGTTATGGAAACTGACCGTTAGGAGACAGAAAATCTGAAAAGGGGGGAAAAGGGAAATGAGGACTGGGTTCTTCGGATTTACATGATATATAAACAGGAGAACCAATAGGATTTGAATCAGGGTAAGAGATATAGTCCTTAGAGTTTTGGGGAACTAAAACCTTTACTTTGGGGACCAACGGAATGTCAATAAAAGCGGGTATCTAAAGGGATCTTTTACCTTTACTAGTAAAGGGGGAAGTTGAATCGGTCTTGGCTTTAATATTAGGTAAAACCAACTCGAGGTTTATGGTTTCAGTTGCAAGCTTCTCAGTTGGCGTATCTCCGAAGTGGCTTTGTGTGTAACCTTCTTGCGAGGTTGCCTATTCAAGTGGAACCTTAGCATTAGTTTGCATAGCTTTGGGTTGGTAAACCTTACTCGTGGATGCAACAGTCTGCTTGAGGTATCCCCTTGGTTTTAATATCTTTTCAGGATCAGATACAGGTGTAATTTGCTAATTGTCTGGGTTCTTCCTGGTATTCTTTCTACCGAATGACAATTTATCTATACTAGAGTCGCCAAGTGAAAGATAAAATTTAGCCTTATAAATGTATTCAATCTTTGTTCACTATCAAAGAGAGAAACTTACCATGTCGTTCTCCTAGGGAAAAATAACTTCGTTTCTCTGTCCCCAACAATGACGCCAAAAAGATGTTGTTCCTGAGATTAAACCTAAGGCTTAAAGAATAATGCCAGGTATCAAAATTATAAAGGGATGTTTGTAAAGGTGTTTTTTCTTCCATTAGTTATATAAGAATTAATCCTCAAATGAAAATAATGACAGAACATGATAGAGGTTGTAATTTGTCATCTGAGTCGATTTATAAAATCAAGTGATATGAGGGAAACTTACAAAACTATTAAACAAAGTGAGGCATCAATGCAAGATGAATCTTACCTTGTTCACAGTAGAAGAAATAAAAGAATACCCTTGTAAGGATATGAGATACAATAATCCAAGTAGCTCACAGGTCTTGTATTTACTTATAGCAAATACAGAGGAAAAAATGCTTGCTTATCAAACAACTGATCAAATTTGACTACAGTAGTAGTAATACTAAATTTCAATCACTCACTTATCAAGGAATAACATAAGGGAAACAATAAATGTGGAATACAAGAAGAGAACATAACTCGAACTGCACAAAAATTGGAATCCCTGTCTGCACTTGTATTAATTCTCACAAAAGGAGAGTTTTTCCTTATTACACCTGGAAAGAAGCAACCTTTGTTTAGTCTTCATACTATGCATTTATACAAAATAATCTCAACCCTAGGTGGTTGAGATTCTCATAATTCAAAAACAATAAATATTACAATATGTGAAATTTGAAACGTTTCACTTGCATCTTCTCTGTCTCTTTTCCTGCTGGAAGAAACGTTTCTTCTTCTTGTACTCCAACTCAGAAAACAAATGGTCCCTAATCATGACTTGTGCAAAAGGAGTATACAAGTTGTATCATTTTTTCCCATACGTGCTGGCTTTTCCTTTCTCGACACACTGAATGCATCTGCCCACTAACTGCACCACCAACCTGGAAGGCTCCGTTGTATTATTTGCCTCAAAAGTGTATAACTTATTTTCTATGTGGGGCAGCCTATCTTCCATCCTCCTGGATTCTAGAGATATAGACCATAGCCGAAGACTAGGATTGACTATCCATTTATTTATCTGAGTAAGGTCAACTTGTTTCAATTGCAGGATTTTGGCCTGGGCTTCTTCCATACTTGTCTTAGAAGTGAGTTGATATTTTGCAATATCAATTTTCCCCAGGGATTCAAAGATATTGTCTATTTCAATGTCCAACGATTCTTTTTCGAGTGAGGAACAAGCTTCTTCACAAGCTTTCTTCACTTCCTTGGCTAATCTCTTACTTTCAACTGTATTAGCCTCCCAGGTTTTAAGTATTATATCACCTCAAGTTTGTTCTGAAAGGGACAATCTAGTGACATTGGCTACTTCATCCTTTGATGAAGATAAAACTGCCTCTTGGAATGTCACTCTAGCTGCAGTGGTCTCTCTCTCCTTTATGCAAATATTATTTAAAGAATGGTCTACTGACCTATAATAATTTTGAATAGCTTCTAGTCTGATAAAAAGGTTTTGCTGGGATGATTCCGGCTTCTCCTGCACCTCCAAGGCGTGGGCTTGGAAAACTGCCACATTCACCGTTGTGTTCTCAAACAAGTTTATTTTAGATTGGAGTTGTTTTACCAATTCTTCCCGTTGAATGACCATTTCGCTATTTGCCTGTGAATTCTTATGCATTTCATCAAGACTGATTTTAAGTTTTTGAATCTCTTGCCTGTCGTAGGCTCTGATCTTCTCAAAACCTTTATTCATCTCACTTATGACAGTCTGTTCTACAATCTTTACTTGGTTTTGCAACTGGCTCACCAATAGATCCTTTTGCTTCAATTGTTCCTTTAGGTTCCCAACCGAGTAATGGTTTGTTGTGGAAAAAGCTCCCAATGAGTCTGCCACTTCCATAGAAAAATATGCTTCTTCTAAGGCCCGACCGTCATATAACACTCTGTGTTATTGATAGTCGCACCCTCCCTTTGGTGAGTTTATTTTTTCACAACAACTCTCCTCTTTTTGTTGAATAAGATGTCAAAAGGGGGTATCTCTTCCACCGAAATAGGCGTAAGATCTTCTATAAACACTACTTTGGCACTCGGGTTCCCTCTACTGTAGTTTAAAGGTGTGACAGATTGAATAGGGTTGCCTATCTTGGTGGATGTCTGCTGCTCGAATGTGTGAGTAGCTGATTTGTCCGGTGTGGACATTGGTTTTTCTTCCCCCTTTTTTATCAAGGCTTCCGCCTGAACTTTAGTTTGATCATCTGGTGCATTTGTCAATTTAGTGTCCCCATTCTGTGTCAAAACCTCAGTTTTTTCCAAATGTTCTTGAGCATCTTATCCATTGGAGCTCCCTGTTTCTAAACTCTGGATCGCAGTTTCCTGTTAAGCTGGAGATGTCGGGGTTTCTCCATGCAAGAATTTAGGAAGGCTATTTCTTCGGTGCCTTTGAAAATTATAGAATTTGACTAATTTTTCAGGAGCCAGAGTTTGGACTCGGCTCAAAACTTCGTGATAAGATCTCGCTCCTCGAAATATCTCATCCTGTGGGGAATCTTCATGCTCGTATCTTTTTAAATTGGAAAGAGCCATGTGATTTCCCACGATATTTTGAGGATCATGTTTCATGAATTCAATATTGACAAGCTTGATGTCTTCTAGGGTCGCAACCTCTACTTTTGAATGACCAAAATCTAACAGTGTGAACATACCAATCTGCAAAGGAAAGGTGGGCCATACCTTTTTCTACAATGCCTTTAGCTCTTTATTGATTCCACCCAGCACAGTTTGATGCGCTACCTCTCTGCACACCAATCGATCTGGTAGAAACTTGTGTAAAGCATGTGGAGGGACAGGACATCCAAAAACCCTGATATAAGAGAATTGGACTTCAATGTACCAATTTTCTATTTTTCCAAGGTTGGTCACTATCTTGTTGGAAATCCTGGGAGGTGGACACCCACATATAGAAATATGCATTGGCACCACCATATAGTTACAGATTTCGTAGAAGAAATATTTTGTTTTATCCTCCCACAACTTCGAGTGATAGAAGTGTATTGGTTCAGTGCTGGTCGGAGTCTAGCTCCATCCCATAAAAGGAAATGGCGTCATGAAACATACGACATCCATAATATAAGAAGACATGTAAAATGGGGCAGGTTTCCCTTTGGCTTTTAATGACCGATATTTTGTGATTTCCCTGACCAAGTTGTTTGATAATATTTTGTCCCAATCAAAGGAATACCCCTCTGCTACCCTGTGCATGATTGACACCCATGGTAATAAGAAATGAGCACAATTTTCTTTCCCAAAAATCCTGACATAGCATTATGGCTAGATACATCATGTACGACTCTAATGAGGCAACAACATACACGCCATGGGTGTCTGCTCTAAATTTCTCAGGACGTGAACACTAGTCCTTGATCAAGTCGGGTAGGTTCCTTCCATATTGCGTGCATTAATTTTTGTCGAATTCCATTAAGAAAGTGGCATTATAAATGTAATTGGGAACTGGTGATAATTTGTACATCACCTGTAAATGTTCAGGTCAGAAAGACCCAATTGCAACCCTTTGCGAATTGAAGGTACTCCTGGTCGAGAGGTCCACATTCTCCAACGCCCAACCAATCATATCATTATAAGGCATGAGCCTAGGCCACATTGCTATTCTATGTAGCTCTGATTGAACAACATATTTGTATCTCGTAGCCCGGGTTTCAGTCGTCTTGTCGCCTGAATCATCAGGGCAGTTGATCAATTCATATTGTAGAATATCGAATACCTGCATCCAAGTTTTCATAGAATTTATGGTCCTGGGTGACGTGTCTGAGAAGACGTCTGTGTTTGGGTTTGAGCTTTCACCCGATGCTTTAGCTATTTTATGAGGAGCCATGGTATCACAAGCTCATATCTCTGTTACCTGTCACAAGAAATGCGCAAACTTCTTATCTTGAAAACTTGTTGTCTTGCAGAATGAAAATCAAACATCAATATCTTTTTCCCCTTAATTATATCGATTTTATGAATACCTTTATTGATGAAGTATTAAGTTCTTTTAATGAAAAATATTTAGGCGGTGGTCCAGGATCTTATTTGAAATGATGGCCATAGATTTATTATTAATGTCATTAATTTCTGGTGGTTTGCGATTAGAAGTTTTGACAAACAACATTTGAATTGACCCGAGTTATGATTCAACAAAAAATTTATCACGAGATAATCCTCATTAATGCATTAGTTAATCACATTTATCATTAAGTATTTTTCAGAGTTTCAGACCTCAGGATATCCTATAATAGTTCAAGCTATGATTTTCGAAGCGCGAAATCATGAAGTGATTGATTAATTTTAATCATGTTTAACCCGTTAAATAATCGTGTTTAACCTCAAGTATTTTGGGGTTTCGGACCTCGAGATTTTGACAGTTGCTCGAGGCAGTATCCCCAAAACGCGAAATCGTGCAGGGATTAATTATTTTCTAATCGTTAATTAACCTTGCTTAATGCTTAATACATTTTGGGAGTTCGAGCTTCATGAATTAGGGACATGATATATGGCGAATGCCCGAAATCCGAAATCACGAAACTACTTTTTGATTTTTATAATTGGGTTTTAGTTTCTTTTTAAGTATTTATCACTTCATGTATTTGGTTAATTAACTTCATTTAAAGATCCGACAGGTCACTTTTCGGAAAGATGCCTTAGAGATAATGGGGTATACATGTGTGGTGACTAGGATCTGTCGGACGCTTTTCGCATATCGAGGTTTTGAAGGAGCGACATGTTAACACACATGAAGCGTGAAACTTTGAAATCTGAAGCTCCGAAGCTAGTCTCTATAGGTTTTGACCTTTTTAACATTCAGGCGGCTCCAAACATTCAGGGAAAAGGAGAAACGTTCGATCGATGGGAGAAATCAGTCGATGACGGACCTTGTGCGTGCCTTAAGGCTTAAAAGAGAAAAGATTTATCTTTTGGAAATCGACCTCTAAGTTAAAGTGAAAGGATAGGAAAAAGCTTTAGGTTTATAATTTTAAAATTGTTCCAACATGGTGAATGAATCATGAAAAAATGAGTTTTTTCCTCTCTTATTTATACAATACTTATGACCTTTAATTAAAATTAGGTCATTAAAAGGTCGACATGGCCAAATTACATGAAAAATCCATTTTTTACATAAATTCAAGTAAATAAACCCTAAATTCTCTTTTAAGGGTGACGTCATGCCCTCCTAGGGTGACGTTGAGTCTTCTGGGTGGAACATTGGGCCCCATATGCAAAATGTTAGGCCTCCCAAGGCCTTGGATGATGCCACATGTGCCAATTAACACAAAACTGCCTCCATAATACCAATCCTGACGTTGGGTGAGGTCTAGGGTTTCATCCCCATGGAGGTCCAAGCTAATCATCTCCCTATATGTACCTTTCCACTGGGCAAGGTCCTGCAACAACCACAAGTACGCTCTCAAGGGGCTCATAAGTCACAATAATCATAGCAATGGAAATCACATCTAATAATCAAATTACCCAAACATGTGCATCAAACCCCCCCCTTTACCCAGAAAAATGCTCAAAGATGTTATGCAGTTTAACAAGTTAGGTTTGGAGAGGGTCTCAGGATGTCCTATTGGGCTAATCCTCCTTGAGTTTGGGGTGTTTCCTAGGTGAGAATCAATCTAGGTCATGTAAGTGTGTGAAATGGTGTAGGGGAAGCGTTTGGGCAGAGGGTGCAGTGATAACAGGGAAATATAGGTCTTGCCTGTGGGTGCCTCTGTAGAGGGTGAACTGCACCTTATCATGGATGCCATTTTTTCCTAGCCAATTCAATTCCTTTTGTTCTTAGTCTTATTGATTTTGGTCTTTTTTCTTTTCAGTGGAAAGGCTGGGGGACACTGTCTTGGCGTGGTGACAATGTTACCCACAAGCATTTCACGAAAATGAGAAGGTTGGTTCATGATGAGACCCCCTTTCTCTTGGCTATGCCACCAAGAGCCACTACCTTGCTTTGGTAACCAGATAGATGGTAGTGTCATACCACTACATGCTCATGGACCTAATAGGCCATCTCATGATGAGACCTCCCATCCACCAACTAGTACCTCTAGTTTTGTTTTATCTTACGAGTTCCCTTTTCTTACTGAGAAGCCTTTTATTACTTTCTCCATAATCCCTGGGCGAAGCATCTCAAAGGTTTTACTTTGGCTTTTAACTCTTTCCACCTACTTTTAACCTCTGATCCTTTTAGCCCCTCTTCCCACAGGGCAAGGTACAACCCTTCCTAGTGTGGAAAACCCAATGCCCGAACCAAGGTAGGGGAAGATGAGAGGAATAATGATGAAAAGTGGTAAGTATGGAAGGAATGGATGATGACCTTTCATAGACCCACCTAGTGGAAAATCATCCTAAAGGGGAACTAGCTTACTACGACATTTTGTCACCATCCCAGGTATGAACAAGTTAAAGAGCATAATTTCCAAGAAAACGTTATGAAATGAAGGAGAGTTTAGTGTAACATATTCAAATTATTTGAAAATTAGAGTGACACATACCATGATACTCAGACTCATTACCTCATGGATCAAGACCTAATGTTACTTCAGGACCAGGCTGGCGCGATGGATGATGCTGCTGCTGATAGATGGGTTGCACTGAAGAAAATATGGGCCCTTCTAGGCCAAGCTCAAGTCGTCTGGCTCTCGACACTCCATGTCTAGGACCTGTGGGCCTCCATACATGATCTCCTTAGTTATACCTAGGATAGGGGATATCAATAAATAAGGAGGATTTAATTTTGATAAGTGATGGAATATCGTTTTGGCATTGATGTCAACACAAAGATAAGAAGTACCATAGTGGAGTATGACATGTAACTGCAATAAAATATACAAGAACAATGAGTTATAGGAACACAGTGGACTACCAGATCAATACATGGGATCGCCTGGTCGAATGATTTGAAAGAATGAAAATGAAAGAATGCGATAATTTCAATTACTACACCGGTCGAGTTGAGTTGTCCTAGTATATTATGTTGAGATAGGATTGTGAAGAACAAAACTAATACTGACGATTCTCCCTCTTGAATACTTCCTCATCCACTATCATTTCAGAGTGTAGTCGAAGGGAAATTTGTTGATGCAACACCGAGAACCCTTGAGTCTGTCATATCAACATGGTAGTCGATATTTCGTAGCACGTTTTTGTCGTCATTCTTTTCAGGCCGAAGTTTGACGATCCTTCAAACCAAAAAAAAATCCAACATCTACCAATGGTTAGATCCACTCAGCCAGTCAATTGTTTAATAAATTGACATTGATATCAAAGGTTAGTAAGTGATCATATATATGTCAAAGGTTAGTAAGTGATTAAATATAAATGTGACCTTGGTATCACTTTAGTAAACACAAAAGTGTAAATGAAAATGGATTAAATATAAATATGACTTTAATAAATAACAAAAGTGGAAAAGTTAAGTGGAAACATAGTTTAAGCAAAAGTGAAAATGAAAGTGGATTAAATATAAATATGACTTTAGTAAATAACAAAAGTTGAAAAGTTAGGTGGAAGTGGAGTTTATGTAAAAGAGAAGTAAATATGAAAGTGGAATAAAAAAAAGGTAAAAGTGAAAGTGGAGAAAGAAAAAGGGTAAAAGTGAAAGAGCACATGGTATTTGCAAACCATAGTGGTATTTACCTATGGTAAGGTAAAAAGTGAATTAAATCATGATAATCAAAATCTATTGATGCAATTGAAAATGTGACTAAACGATTTAAAAGACACAATGGTTCATTGACATTGTATTAATTAAAATAATATGATTAATATTTTATATTGAAAAGACACGTACTTATAATAAAGAGATACATTCCTATATTGAAGAGGTGCAATTGGTCAATTGTACATGACCATTGGAAGACTATATAAACACAAATTCTTGTTGAAAGAGGGTGTGTCTTTGTACTTGAAATATGAAGATAAATAATAGAGTGAGAGACCAAGAAAGTAAATGAAGATATGTAGCAGAATCCAAAGAAGATTATGAATATTTGAAGATTTAAGTACTTATCATAAAAAGGGAGGTTGGGTGGTGCTAGAGAAGGTTGGAGCCTGCAAATGGGGTTGTATTCTCCTTCTAGTTGAAGCTAGTAAACCAAGGTGTTGCAACATCTTTTTAGTTATAGCTAGGGGGTTGCAACATCCTTCTAGTTGCTACTAGTAAAACAGGGATTTGGTGTTTCCTTTGAGTTGGAGCTCATAAATTAAATGTAATCTTTATTGAAAATAAGAAGAACATTTGTGAAGTTGGGTTTTCCACTTTTAAATTCTGTGTACTATACCCTTTTGTTGATCATTTGTTTTGATTTGTTAACATTAATAATTAAGTGGTTTTAAATTGTTGAGAAATGATAATATTGATTCACCCCCCTCTCAGTATTAAACAATATTCCAACAAGTTGTATCAGAGTGACATGCCTCGAGTTTGAAACTCACTCGTCACGTGCTAGGGGGGAGATTGTTGGACATTGGGTTCAACACTTCTTGCGAGTTTCACGACATGGGTTAACCCCCTCTCTGTTGGAAGATTGGTTGTTGTCATTGATGTCAACCCTAGTCATGGGTTTTGGACCGCAACATTGATGAAGGTATTTGGACATGAAGAACAATGCACATGCATATAAAACACCCATGAATGGATATTATACATCATGTTGTTTCCGGTGGTATGTGGCACGTCACGTGGATCCTCATAGTTGAGGAGAAATGAATTTTTGAAGATGACAAAGTGAATTGAAGAAGGAAGTACATGTAGGCTCTGGAGATAATTAAAGAAAATAATTACAAAATAAGAAAGTGTTAGGTCGACCCTAATGTTAAAAGGAAGTGACATAAATGGTATAAATAAACATCATTATACATTCATTTTATACAAGTCGAATTTCAAAGGAAATAAGAAGTAAAGAAGGCCGGATTTCAAGGGAGGATGAAGTATTTTGGTGATGTGTTCTAAGGTATGTTATTTTCAGGTCATCTTACCATTTTTGCTATAACTTTTTTTCTAGAACAATTCAGATGGTGAAATTGCTATGGAATTGAGAAGACATATCAAGGTACCTCTGGTAAAAATTTTAGCTCTTTATTTTCTATAATTATGGAGATACACTCTATGGAAGATAGGGTTTGTGACCAGTCCTGAAGCTAGTCAATAAACAAGTGTTATGGGTAAAACAATCATAACTTATTCATTGAGAATCCAAATGAAGTGGGACAAATTTCATTGGAAAGAGTACGGACTGTATTTTCTTCTGTACGAGTTTTAGAATCGGATGTTAATTATTGAGCGCGGGGCATTCTGTGCAAGTTCACTCTCCTGAATAGACCATAATTGAATAAAGTCTACCATTCTTTCTATAACCTCTTTTTGGAGAGGATTGAAGGAGTGAAAATTGGAGGAGTTTCAGATAATACATTGAGTAATATTAACTACAAGATCAGATTACTCCAAGAATTGAAGAATTGCAAAAATTGAAGATGTCTCAGGAAGCATTATCAAGTTCTATGTGATGATTGGTTGATGGTGATGATTTAATGTAAAGTTTTATTATCTCTCATATATTCTTGGGTGGAAGGAAGGGGAAAGGATGGAGAGTTCAACTCTCTCTTGATATTTGAGGATTGTATCTTCCTCCTAGAGGTTTATCCCTCCCTTTACATTTGTAAGCTGTAACTACTTTTGGAATTCATTACTTCCCTTGTACAAAAACTATTGATTATTTCTCATATATTGTGCATGGTGTATTGTGGTGTATTGGTGTAACTCTTATACTATTGTTCATTTCTCATTGGATATAATTGAATGGTTTAAGTATAAGTTGAAAAATGTTTTTAAATTGTACTTG
>ML799499.1:199931-223390 GCA_009831015.1 Picea engelmannii | reverse complement strand
GACTCATCTGCCAAAATACTTGGAGAAGGTGTAGTAGAGATTGGAAGAAAAAATGTAAAAGCAAAGAATGTTCTATTGGTTGAAGACTTGAATCATAATCTACTCAGTGTTAGTAAAATATGTGATCAAGGATACACTCTTACGTTTGATTCCAAAAAATGTAAAATAAGAGAAAATAACTCAGGAAGATTGGTTGCAACTGCAACAAGAAGACCGAAAAACATATACATCCTAGACATGAAGAAGAGAGAGAAGACATAAGCCACACAAAAGGATTCTAAGGAAGAAATTGTCCCAAAGACCAAAAATAAGGATGAAGTATTATTGAGTGCCACATGTTCAGGGGGAGCAACCCTAAAGAAGAGAGTTACATTTTTCCATTAAACTCAGGGGGAGAAGCCCTAACCTTTTCCATTGATGTCAAAGGGGAGAGAAATTGGGATGATGATAGGGGGAGAATGAGTGTTTCCATCAATGACAAAGGGGGAGATTGTTGGAAGATTGGTTGTTGTCATTGATGTCAACCCTAGTCATGGGTTCTGGACCGCAAGATTGATAAAGGTATTTGGACATGAAGGACAATGCACATGCATATACAACACCCATGAATGGATAGTATACATCATGTTGTTTCTGGTGGTATGTGGCACGTCATGTGGATCCTCATGGCTGAGGAGAAATGAATTTTTGAAGATGACAAAGTGAATTGAAGAAGGAAGTACATGTAGGCCCTGAAGATAATTAAATAAAATAATTACAAAATAAGAAAGTGTCAGGTTGGCCCTAATGTTAAAAGGAAGTGACATAAATGGTATAAATAAACATCATTATACATTCATTTTATACAAGTCGAATTTTAGAGGAAATAAGAAGTAAAGAAGGCCGAATTTCAAGGGAGGATGAAGTCTTTTGGTGATGTGTTCTAAGGTATGTTATTTTCAGGTCATCTTGCCATTTTTGCTATAAATTTTTTTATAGAACGATTCATATGGTGAAATCGCTATGGAATTGAGAAGACATATCAAGGTACCTCTGGTAAAAATTTCATCTCTTGATTCCCTATAATTATGGAGATACACTCTGTGGAAGATAGGGTTTGTGACCAGTCCTGAAGCTAGTCAATAAACATGTGTTTCGGGTAAAACAATCATAACTTCTTCATCGAGAATCCAAATGAAGTGGGACAAATATCATTGGAAATAGTACGGACTGTATTTTCTTGTGTGCGAGTTTCAGAATCAGATGTTAATTATTGAGCGCGGGGCATTCTGTGGAAGTTCACTCTCCTGAATAGACTAGAATTGAATAAAGTCTACCATTCTTTCTATAACATTTTTTTGGGGAGGATTCAAGGAGTGAAAATTGGAGGAGTTTCAGAGAATACATTGAGTAATATTATCTACAGGATCAGAGTACTCCAAGAATTGAATAATTTCAGAAATTGAAGAAGTCTCAAGAAGCATTATCATATTCTATGTGATGATTGGTTGATGGTGATGATTTAATGTAAAGTTTTATTATCTCTCATATATTCTTGGGTGGAATGAAGGGGCAAGGATGGAGAGTTCAACTCTCTCTTGATATTTGAGGATTGTATCTTCCTCTTGTAGGTTTATCCCTCCCTTTACATTTGGAAGCTGTAGCTACCTTTGGAAGTCATTACTTCCCTTGAACAAAAACTATTAATTATTTCTCATATATTGTGCATGGTGTATTGTGGTGTATTAGTGTAACTCTTATACTATTGTTCATTGCTCATTGGATATAATCGAATGGTTTAAGTATGATTTGAAAAAGGTTTTTAAATTGTACTTGATACTGATTCACCCCCCTCTCAGTATCAACACTCTCATGGATCCTAACTCCGACGATTGTGGAAAAGACTAACACCTACGAGTTTTGGTCTAATGACAATCATAGTCCAACAATAGGGGCATGGTTGGAAGTGTGGGAGTTACCCTCCAAGCTTAGTAGAAGATGTTTTGGGAGGAAAGGACATTCAATATGAGACCTTTTGTTTTTTTTGGATTGATTTGATGGTTGGAAATTACTTGTACAAATATACTGGTACAATCTTTGAAGAAGGGTAGGTTTGGTCTAATAAGAATACCTTAGGGTTGAGGTGAAACCCTCCCTTTGTCTTGTTGTAATCCTTGTGTTTATTGAGGCATATTTGTTACTCTAATTTTCTAGTTAGGGTTGTTCACTCTATTTTTTAGGGGTGCCACAACTAGGGTTGAAGGTTAAGTGTACACATTTAGGCCCTCTCGATCTTGTAGTGAAATCACACTTGAAGCGTGATGTATTGTTGGTTTTTCATTCAATGAAGAATATTTCCTACTTTGTCTACTTCATTTATAGTTTCCTATATGTGGTTATCCTTTAAATGACTTGGCTGATTTTGTACTTGTTGTGAGGAGCATCTTTTGAAGGGCCCTTTTTATTTTTATTTTATGCATATTGAAATAGATCGATGTGGTTGGTTAGAACATGTTTATTACCACCTAAATACACCTATTTCCACACAGTTTGATCCCTCTTGATTATTAATCCTAACTCCATTTCCCAACTCGATAGGAACTTGTCTTGGCAATCCACCATCCCTTTATTTCTAAAAAATATCATAAACCGTGTTTTTAGGAATTCCCTCGTGTCAGAAAAAAATTGGACTAAAGTGAGAGGAAGATTTGTTGTGGTTACAGTGGGAAAAATTCCTAAGTACCTCTAGGGTTTCACTTTGTTCAAGGAATTGAATAATTTTTAGTACAGGTATGGGAGGTAATAATGTGCATAATTGTAATTGGTTAGAACAATCAAGAAGAAGTGTGGTTTCCAATGTTTTTAAATACGTATTCAATATGTTTGCATGGAGAAGAACTACACAATTTGCAACATTTGTCTAGTAAGAAATCTCCATCTAGTTTATTCATTTTTACATTTTTATTAAGGGATGAATTTGATACGAGTTATGTAATAACCCCAGGTTGATCCCGAGTTGTAAATGTACATACGTTTAATAGGATGGCGAACCAAGATATTTTGGGCCAGAGTGCCTTTGTATATTTGTTTTGAGGTTAGAGTGTCTGTATGATTTAGGCTAGCGATCCTAGTAAATGTAATATGTAATCACACTCAAATTTATTAAGAAAATACATTACTGTTGTAGACCAAGTCAGACAGAAAGAGTATGGGGAGCTAGGACTCCATGAGAGGGAAAGGGAGCTAATGGATTGAGATAAGGGGCTAAGTCAAGGGGGAGATTAAGCCAAGGAATAAAATAATATTATTCCTAAATCATAAGCTTTATGATGTAATTTATCCTAAGTTCCTAAGTGAGGGGAAGAAATTACCAAGTGCAGGCCAAGGTAGTTTTTTTTTTCCAGAGAAAAATAGCGTAATTTTATTTCATCAGTTGAGAACAAAATTACATTTTGCATATACACTTATGGTGTATTCCTGTTACATTTAGAGTATGCAATCTGATTTCTATTGTTGTAGCTTGAGATGGCAATATGCGGTTTCACTTTCTTAAGATCTTTTGATCCCTTTAAAGATTATGTGTTCGATTTGCTACTGTATGTAGCTCAACAAGTCCCTGAAGTTGACTATTTGCACATAATATCCTTGTGGATTCTTTGTTGCTTGTAAACAAAAAAGTTATTTTATCATTCTGATAAGACAATCTATTTGTAATCATTCCAAAAATGGTTGGTGAAGATATTCCTAAACCTGATGGTTTTGAAACTCTGTTACTTTCCATTGGCCCAAATCTAGATGAATCCCCTCTTTAGACCTCCATACTGCTTCTTTATTGTTCTCCCTATATACATGTTGGAAAATAAGTGAGTCGAAAGATGTCTATAAGCGAGTAATGTCTTCCACTAAGGTAGCAAGTCTTGTGTTAGAACATATTCGTGTGCCTCTTATCCAGTTTATGACAATCAAGGAGTCCCCCAAAAAATTTAAGGAGTCACAACCCTTTTCTATGGCGAAGGTAATGAGAAGTTTGAGGCTCATTAGTTTGGAAAAATTGTTTGTTCCCGACCCAAAGTGAAAGGTCATAGATTAATAGTGGGAGTCTGATAAGTAGAGAATTCCTCCTCCCCCACAACGATTGTGTTGTGAAGCCCCATCAAAAACAAACCAGGGGATAGTTTTGTCAATCTCAACCTCCTATGGTTGTCTAGTCTCGGATTTAACCTCCTAGGTGGGTAAGGAGGTCAATATGGATAAACTCTTAGTCATTGTAACCTCTGGTGCCAAAGGCAGACCTTTGAAAATTAGGGAGTTTCAGACCAGCCAAACAACCCAAATGATCAAAAGGGGTAAGGCTCTAAGGTTCTTATAAATTCTAGATGCCCACCAAATCTGCCAAGTGTTGATTTTTCAATAAGCAAGGTTAAGCATGAAGTTCATTCCATTTTTAGCATTTATATTAACCATAACCAATAATGTTGCAACAACCAAGATCACAAGAAGAAACACCATGCACAAGAACACAAGAAGTATCCTGGGAAACCCTTCCCAACAAGGGAAGAAAACCTAGCCAAATCCTTTGCTATATTCTTCAATACAAATACCTTCACCACCAAGAAAACCTAGCACACAAGAGGGTGCTTGCAAATCCTAGAAGACTAGCTCCCAAGAGAGGTGTGCACTTTTCCCAAGAAGGTGTACTTTTTGAAATTTCCAAACTCACACAAAAGATATGATTCCTCAATGGGGAATTTACCTTTACTTATACTAGACTGAACCTATCAACATAAGTTTCTATTGGCACAACATGGACGACCTATCTATATCATAATATAATTAATATTAACCAAATTAATTATCTTTTACATTAATTATCAATCACATTAAGGTGGGGCCGACCTGTACCCTTTACATTATAATTAGGGTTACATGTAGGTCTGAATCTTGAACAATATAGCAAGGGATATTATACACCCACTAGTGCTCATCCACTAGGGGCACATCCATAGGGATGTCCATATCTCTAGCTCACTACATTACACAGAAGAACCACTTCTTCACTAGTCCTTAACCACTAGGATCACGTTCACATGTGCTCGTCCACTCAACAAATCTTCTTTTCCACTACATTACACAGGAGATTCATCTGGAGTTTCTCATCAATTCTTTGCTCAGAGGAGGCTAATACATCATCTTCATTTACGTTCTCATGACGATGCACCCAACACTTTGGGATTCCACACGTTCACCTTGTGCTCAACCACATGCATGCCCAACTCTGTATATCTCCTTTCTCACTGCGTTACACATGAGAATCATTTGGAGTTCTTCTCAACTCTTTGTAAGGAGGAGGACATCTCTATGTTCCAGCTCTGTCTTAAATAGGAACCACACACCCCTCTCAGGCGATCTCTCTCAGATTTGTGTCCTGGAGAATGTCTCACGTAGCTACAATCATCAACACTCCCTCTCTGCTAGGGAGGAATTCTTCATCATTCCAAGTCTCACACAGATGTACTTTGAAATTTGTCTTGGTTGTAGTCATCAACACTCCCTCTCAACTAGGGAGGTATTATTTACCAAGCTAATTTGGTGAAGATGTCTGCAATATGCTCATGTGTAGGAAGGTACTGCATGTGTACTATTTTCCTCTGCATTATATCTCTGATATAATGATATTACATCTCAGCATGTTTCGATCTATCAAGAAACACTGGGTTCTCAAAGCGCTTTACACATGGCTCTTGTTATCATCATAGAATCCGTCTCATGATCAAGTAAATATGTCAGAAGCTTGTGAAGCCACATTGCTTCGCACACTCGATGCTATATACTATGCTTATGTGGTACTCAAGGCCACATAGTTTTTTTTCATGCTACATAAGGAAACCATGGAAAACTTCACGGTAAGACAACAACTAGATGTGCTCTTCTAGTCCATTGTACTCTCTACTCAATCTGTATAGGCATATCCCTGCAAACTCAATTTCACACTTGGAGGCATATCTCAGACTATATCAAATTGTGTCTCGTGTATATATCAATACATGCTTTACTATTCTCCAGTGAGTCTGTCTCGGTTGGCTCATGGATTGGCTAAGCATATTCAATGCAAATCATGAATCAGGTCTGGTGTTAACCAAATATATCAATGATCCAATTAGTTGTGGATCAATTTAATCTGAATCATCATCATTCATTTTCTTCAAATATATCATAGTGTTTTTGTATTCTGTCATACTGAACTTCTTTAATATTCCCATTGTATCTTTTCTTTGACTCGGGAAAATCTCATTGGTTCTCTGTCATACTTCCAGGAAGTAGAGCATCATACTCAGATCCTTCATCTTGAAATCAGAATTCAAGGCTTCTTGTTTTCAACAACAAGGCTTTTTGAACAAGTCATCAAAATCAGGCTCTCATCACCAACATTGTAATAATATAGGTTTGGATCAACAACACTCTTTTTGAATCCAAAAATCATTAAGAATCCATTCATCTGATATAGTTTCCAACTCATGGATGGTAGTACCGATGGAAGTGTTGATTTTCGAGAGTTTCGGACCATCCAAACACCCCAAATGATCAAAAGGGGTAAGGCTCTAAGGTTCTTATAAATTCTGGTTGCCCACCAAATCTGCCAAGTGTTGATTTTTCAATAATCAAGGTTAAGCATGAAGTTCATTCCATTTTTAGAATTTATCTTAACCATAACCAATAATGTTGCAACAACCAATATCACAAGAAGAAACACCATGCACAAGAACACAAGAAGTATCCTGGGAAACCCTTCTCAAAAAGGGAAGAAAACCCAGCCAAATCCTTTTCTATATCCTTCAAGAGAAATAACTTCACCACCAAGAAAACCCAACACACAAGAGGGTTCTTGCAAACCCTAGAAGACTAGCGCCCCAGAGAGGTGTGCATTTTTCCCAAGAAGGTGTACTTTCTGAAATTTTCAAACTCACACAAAAGATATGATTCCTCAATGGGGAATTTACCTTTACTTATACTAGACTGAACCTATCAACATAAGTGTCTATTGGCACAACATGGCCGACCTCTCTATCTCATAATATAATTAATATTAACTAGATTAATTATCTTTTACATTAATTATCAATCACATTAAGGTGGGGTTGACCTGTACCTTTACATTACAATTAGGGTTACAGGTAGGTCTGACTCTTGAACAATATAGCAAGGGATCTTATACACCCACTAGTGCTCATCCACTAGGGGCACATCCATAGGGATGTCCATATCTCTGGCTCACTACATTACACAAAAGAACCACTTCTTCACTAGTTCTTAGCCACTAGGATCACGTTCACATGTGCTCGTCCACAGGCACGTCCACTCAACAGATCTTCTTTCCCACTGCATGACACAGGAGAGTCATCTGGAGTTTCTCATCAACTCTCTACTCAGAGGAGGTTAATACATCATCTTCATTTCTGTTCTCATGACGATGAACCCAACACTTTGGGATTTCACACATTCACCTTGTGCTCAACCACCGACACGTCCAACTCTACAGATGTCCTTTCTCACTGCGTTACACAGGAGAATCATCTGGAGTTCTTCTCAACTCTCAGTAAGGAGGAGGCGATATCTATGTTCCATCTCTATCTGAGATACAAACCACACACCCCTCTCAGGGGATCTCTCTCAGGTTTTTGTTCTGGAGAATGTCTCACATAGTTGCAATCATCAACACCAAGCATGTTCCAGGTCTTTTCCAAACCACTTGCACTGAAGATACAATAGTATTGAAACTTCAATCCACACTTTGATGGTGTAACAACAATTAAAAAAGATATGTAAAGTAGATTCTCCTTCAGATTTACACACAGTAGACCATCCTGGGCCAAAAAAGCTTATTTTCTGTAGATTATCCCATGTCGACACTTTGTTATTTAAGACATTCCACATAAATAATATTTTTTTGGATGGGAAATTCAGTTTCCAAATCTTTCCCCACCACAAGACCGACTCTCGCTGTAGCAAGTCCAAGTTTAATTTTAGGTATCCCATCTTTGGCATGTATATCCCTAAAGGCATCGTGTCCCAAATCAGTTCATCCTCACAATCCCTAAGTCTAATCTGAGTTATTTTTAACAAATTTATATACCTTTCCAGCTCTAATACTTCATTGATATCTAATCCCATCATGTTTTCCTCCTTCCAACCTTGTGACCAAATAGTGGTAAGTATTGGCTTAGAAAGGTTATTTAAAGTTTCAATGCCCTTTGTGTTCAAATGATGGAGGAGCTGGTCGGAGAGTATATGTTGTCCTTCACATCCCAACCAAGGTTATTTCCCCAGTCTGAAATGATTTCGATTGTCTATCTTCCAAGCAAGGTCGTTGTCTATGATTGGGAAAGCGTTTATGATCGCTTTCCAAATCACTGAGGCACCTTTTAAATATTTTTGTGTACTTCTAATCGATGTCTCCACAGGAATCGGTTCAATATATTTTTTCACTACTACCTTAGTCCACAGACTAGAAGAATTTAGAATTCTCCATCCTCCCTTGGCCTCCAGATCTTGGAGAAGAGGAAAATAATTTTCAAGCCCCAACCTCCAAGAGCCTTTGGTACAACGATCTTTTCCCAACGAACCCATGGAATTACATGAGATTATTTTTTGCCACTCCACAAAAATTTGGAGGTGAGTTTTCTTGTTGTTTCCAATATTCCTTTTGAGATCCAAGAGATTGACATCCAATATACATGAATAGCTTCGAAGAATGACTTAACCAAAACAAGTTTGCCCGCGTGTGAAATCCACCTGTGGCTCCAGGTATTTAGTCTTTTATCCATTTTTTGCAGCAACCACTTCCAATCTTCTTTTCTGTAGTTATTTGGTTTTAGGAAGAAACCTAAATATTTTAGGCCATCATCTAATTTATTTTCCTCAAAAGGGAAAAAAATCCTAAGGGTTTGACATTCTTCTTCAGTAAGTAAATTTGTAGTGAGGGACGATTTCCCTTCATTAATTTTCATGCCTGTTGCTTTGGAGAAAAGAAAGAAGTAATTTCTTTAAAGTCTCTACCTCCCTTTTGGATCCTACACTGAAAATTAATACATCGTCAACAAAGAGAAGGTGGGTGATATGAAAATCTTGTGAGACTTTGATTTCGAAGAATGAACCCAATCTTTTTGCTTTTGAGAAAACTCTACTTAGTCCTTCCGCTACTAAGAGGAAAAGTAGAGGTGATAACGAACATCCATGTCTTAAACCTCTTTCTAAAGGAAAAAAAGGTGAGGCTAAGCCATTGATAAGAACAACAAAGGAGAATGTAGTGAGGCAATTCATGACCCAATTGATGAAGGGGATTGCAAAGCCCAAATGGGTTAGCAATAAAATTTAAAAAGATCACTTTTTAACACTGTACCTTTTAATTTCCTTGACTTCAAACTATGAATTCCTTCTTGTGCTAACCCTATGGCTTCATGAATTTGTCTTCCTTCCAAGAAATCAAATTGTTTTCCTGAAATTATTTCTAAGAGTATTCTTTTCACTCTTCTTGCAATTACTTTTGAGATAATTTTATACACAGTTGCAGAGTGAGATTGGACAAAAGTCGTCCAAGTTCTCTGGAATATTTGTTTTTGGAATCATAGCTATGAAACTAGAGTTTAGAATTTGTGGAATTTGCCTGGAAGTTCTGGTGTCCTCTACCATCTTTAGCAGGTCCTGTCCCATAAGCTCATAAAATCCCAAAAATAATTCAATGGTCCAACCATCTGAACTTGGGATTTTGTCCTTTTGAAAGCTATGTAGAACTTATTTTAATTATTTTTCTGTTACTTCTTCCATTAGGAGTCTATTGTATACTTCATCTACAAATCTGGGGAAAAGTTGAGCCATTTGGACCACTTCTTCTATGGAGGTTTGATTTTTTGCGTTGAAGAGATTTTGGAAGTGATTTTTCCCCAATCTTGACATACCTTCAAAAGTGTTCTCCATATTCCCTTCCAGATCTTTCAGCTGCCAAATGGTGTTGGCATTTCTTCTTCCTTTAGCAAATGCTTAAAATAAATTTGTATTCTCATCCCCACTTTCCATCCATATAACTTTGCATTTTATTCTCCACGATTCTTCCTTTTCCTTTAGTTGTTTATTTCTTCTCTTCTCCAATTGTAGTAAAGTAATTTTTTACTCAGGGGTAGCAACCCCCCCCCCCNCCTCATTTTGTATTTTTTGGAAAGCCCATGGTTTTACTTTCTCTTTGATCCTTTTCATATTTTCCGCCAACTGAAAGGTTGTCGACTGATGATTGTCCCGGTGAAAGGGTATCTAGTTCTCTCTTACAAGATTTATAAAAGATTCATCCTCTAACCAAGTCTTGTTAAATTTGAAAGGGATGGCTGGCTTCTTTGAGCCCTGTCTGAATTCCAAGAAAATTGGGTAATAATCGGAGATACCTCCAAAACCGATCCATTGTTTCATTGTTAGTTGCATTTCCAAGAGGGAATCAACTATCAAAAATTGATCCAGTGTTTTAGCAACTCCATCCTCCCCCAACCCGTTGTTTCTCCAGGTTGGTTTGAGAAAAGTGGGGTCCAGTTCAGTTAGTCTGCAGTAAGCAAGTTTTTGACCAAAATATTCTTCCAAAGGGTCAGTTCTAGCATGTACACCCCAGACTTCTGAAGGTCCCGGGGAGAAATTTAAATCCCCCCCTAAGATTACCAGATGATATTTTAGAAAGGACTTAGTAAAAAGTGTGTCCCATTAAGGTTTTTTGTTCTGAAAAGGGCCATAGATGTTTAGGATGTGTATATCTTCCCTTAACTCTGGGGCCAAAACAATAATTCTTAGTCTAGAGTCTATACCCCAGACATTTATAACTTGAATTGTATGGGTATTCCATCCTGTTGAAAAACCCCCTGATCTTCCCAAGGCATCCAAAGTTTTGAACTTCCATCGAGGAAGTAGTTGTTCTAGGCTATATTTCACCTCTTCTCCTTCCCCCAAGGTTTCTGGTAGTAGCAAAACATCAGGGTGTTCCAAAGAAATCACCCGTGACCCTTTTTAAGGTTGGTTGTTTTTAGGGAACTGGCTAAACCTCTGCAATTGAAAGACATGCACTTCATCCCAAAACCTTTCCCTAGGGCCTCACTACTCTAAGTTCCCCTTTAGTTGACTCTTGTTTTTCGGCTAGAAGGTTTATCCTGGCTTTGGATTGTGCTTTTGAGATCAAATATTTTCTCCCATGGCCTCCTCTATCCAATGCCAAGATCAGTTCCTTTCCTAGCCCTCCCAAGGGTTTGGTTTCCTTCTGGTATCTAAGAAAATAACGAATTTTCAAAGTATCGGTGGGAAGAGAGGAAGAAGAAGAATCATCTTCTGCGCAACAGAGTCGCTTTGGGGAAGGTGGATCCCCTGATGAAATAGTCGTCTTGAAGGAGTCTGAGCCTCTATCGGCCTGTGAAGAGGGGCTGGTATCTAGGAACAAATTTTTGAGAGCCTGCAACCACTCATTGCCTTCTAGAGTAAGATTTTTAATTAAAATAGTAATAGGACTAGATTCCATGAGTTTCCCAAGCCAATTTTGATAATACTTGTAGGCTCAGATCCTTCCGTCGCTTTTCCAGGAAGTAGTTAATGACTTTCCTATAGACAAGATTATTTGGATGATGAAGGCATCTTTAGGTCTACTTAGTCTTGTGCTTCATCAATTGTAGCACCTGTGTGTCTGCTTTCCTCCTCCTGAATCACTCTCTTCCCCTTGTCACCGAAAAGGGACCTTCCTCTGGTTCTTAAAGGCAGATGGTAGTTCATCACCAAATGTCCATACTGATGCAATCTACGACATCTGAATGTGACATTCTCATAATCCAAAATCTGTGAGTGTGTAGTTCCCCCAACTCAAATCAATTTCTTCGCCAAGTCCTTCTCTAACATTCAGATTGACTAAAATCCTTGACACTTTACTTTGCTTTGTTTCTTCAAAGGATAAATCCGCTTCCAAGAATTCCCCCAGATAATTCCCTATTCCTTTGAAGTAATCCAAGGGGAAAAAATGTAGTGGCAGTGTCGAAAGACGAACCCAAACCGGGATTTTATCCAATTTTTCTCTATTGGCATCAAAAAGGGGGTTGCACGGTTTTAAAAAAAGGGGGGAATTGTTAACACTCTGGTTTTTTCCAAGTAGCCATTTTACATGATCTGGTTGAAGAAAGTTAAATGAAAACCAATTCCTTTTTAATTCAATGATCTCAAGGACGTAGCCAAGATGCTCTTTCCAAGTGGAATGTGCCCAATCAATGATGGATTTGTGCGCAAACGATCTACCACTTTCTCTCCCGACTAGTGTTTGGTTTTCCATTTGGAAAACCTGATTCATACCTACCTCCTCCCCGAGAACGAGATTCCCCACTTTTCCTTTGGTTTTTAAACCTTTCCTTTTTTGTCTCTGTCCAACATTACTTTTTCTCCTTTGTTCCCAAGGGCCCCCGAAAAAGTATGTAGTCCTATGGGAGGTCTGAGTAAGACCCCCTTTGTCCTGGATGAAACCTTGTTGTTCTTGAATGTCAAGGAGAGCTGATATAAATCCCTTATTGGGGTTTGTTTTGGATAGATCCTCTGATACACCAGGGAGACGAGAACAAAATATCTATGATCTACTCTGTTCTGTAACTGATTCTAAGTGGGGCTTTGACCCGCGTAGATTTAATCCATTTCCATGGTCCTTCTGACTGGAAAGGGGTGAGGAAAGGATAAACCCTCCTTTAGTCTTTGAGATCCAGTCGAAAGATAACTCATCTGGGGGGATAAGGGAGGGAGGAATTCCTCCTTCTGTGTGCAGATGATCCGATGGCAGGAACTCCGGGAAATCTATAAAACATCCTTCAAAAACCTCATTCCTCAAAGAAGGCCCAAAAAAGGAATAGTGTATCGACTTACCAGGGAGAGAAGGTTTTTTTTTGTCAGGAGTCGGGTGATGTGATTGAATGTTGGACATCTATTTCTCCACTGCGCCAGCCCCCAAACCTCCACCTATTCCCAACCAGATCTCTTCACCACTCAGTTGGTCCCTTGTGGTGGCCACGTGGACTGAAAACTCCTCCATAATGGCTCCCCAAAACTCCACGTCCACCAGTCCTTATGTTAGCAGGAAAACGAGGGGGGGACACCGCATAACTGTGCTAAGAAGAATCCGAAAAAAAAATCGCCCGAGGTCCCTCGAACAAATTGCCCATATTGAGACTTAACCATAGGTTTTGATTGTAAATTGTAGCCCGAAAAAAAATTAACCGCAGTTGGGATAAGCTTCGCCATCTCCTCAATGATCATTGGGAAAACCTTTATTCAACGTTCATGGGCCAAGGTAGTTCCTAGTGTGTCAAGTGTAAAAAAGGGCACATGCATATTTATTGTGGGGAATTAGTGCAATTTGCATTATTCATTCAATCATTATTTCCATTCACTCATTCCATCCATCATCCGTACATTTTTCCTAGAGAGTGGAAGTTAGGAGGTTGATTGTTACCCAGTAAATCCTTGGTGATTTGGGATGAAGAAGTAAGTTGTCATATCTATGAGAATTCTCTATGGGTGAGAGAATTGTTGGGAATAGTTTTCCCTATGTGTTGGGCTAGTGGGTGCTACAACTCTTAGAATAACCTTGTGTTTTAGGTGTTACAAATCTTTGTGACCTCCTTTCTAGCTTGTTGTTGAAGCCCTGGCAAGGAAGTGGGACAACCAAAGGACTGTTGAGCAGAGAAGGGCTACACTTCATGTGGGACAAGTTGTGGGGAATGAGAGGCTATGAGCTAGGGACTATTGTGGGAGTTGGAACTTGAGCTTTCCTTTGTTGAGATTTTTGTTAGACCTTAGTTGAGCTTAGGGTCCTTTTCCTTGGTGGAGTCATATCCCCTGCTTGGGGGTGACTTGTTGTTGAGAGCATATGAACAACTGGGTCTATGGATGGGAGGGACGTCTGAGGTTTGGATACAATCAATGATTTTTATCAAAAGATAAGTGCTCTTTTACACACTTATGATTATTATTGTGTAGTTATTTATGTTACTTATGTTATGTTCCATTTGTGTAAATTTATGCATGCATTTTATGTTGTTAGGACTGTATAATTGTGTTCATATGATTTATGTTTAATTAATTATGTTGATTCTATTAAGATTTAATTGTACATATTCATGCTTAAGTTGCATGTTGTAGAATTTCATATTCGTTGCATATGATGAAAATTTAATTAATAAATGGTATCAGAGAGAATTTTTTTGTGTGGCATTGCCCCAATTCAGGGTTAGGGACATTACAAATTATGGATTTTATAAAATTTCATTTCTATACACTTAAATTGAATCCCCCTAATTTGTAAACCACCTTGGATATTTCAATGGCTAGCTTACATAAACAAATATTAACTTAGAACGAGTACAATAAGTCTATGTTTGTCTACACTCTTGAGAAATGCCGCTTGAGCAAAAAATAATTGCATAGGTTTCAGTGCAAACGTATAGGAAGTGGTTCAAGACATTTCTTTAGTGACCACTAAGGAAAAGTCAGAAATAATTCCATCTTGTAATTTCACTTGAAAAAGAAAAGAAAGGGGAAAGGATAATGTTTTGAAGTCAAATTAGTATTATGAATCTAAATGAAATGTTCTAGAAGTTCTAGAACATTAGTGAATTAGATTAGGATTTAATCTTAGCCGCACATCTTATGATTGAGATAGGTGGTGGCTAGGATTGAGGAGATTGTTATTTTCCCTCAAAGCATAAATAAGACATGAGAGGAGAATTTGATCTCACATGAGAAGAGATATGTAAACTTCCATGGATATTCTACTAGGATAGTTCGTCACAACAAAGCTTATATTATTTTGGAATATTTTATTATGAAGGTTTATTTCCTTAGATATCGTATTTATTATCACTAGCTTATTGCTCAAATTTATGAAAATATCTGAAATACAAAAATGAAAGAACAAGAAAATGAATGCACTGTTCACACAAATGAACACAATATGTATCCTAGGAAACTTGCAACGAGAGAAAACCTATATAGAAGGTGAGGCCTATGCTATGCTATATTTTCTTCAATTGTGGAATACAAGTACAAAGAAAGGGTCACTTAGTATGGGGTTTCCTTTGACACTATGGATTGAATGGAGACTACATAATTTTATTCCTCCTCTGGTATGCTCTCAAATCCCACTCCTAGATGTTTTGATCAACTATGGAACAAGTACAATACTCAAGAATGGAACTCCTTCTCCTACTAGCAACCCAATATTTAGCATCCTGATAGCCATTTAAGGTGAGGGTTTTTGCACGCCTCAACCTCGAATTAGTGTTAGGTTTTGGAGATTCTAGAATATTCTTTAAATTCCACATGTGACTATCCCCACATGTGTGAGTAGTGGGGGCTGACATGGTATCCACTCGATACCATTGTGGTCAACAATGTAGGTCAACTTGAAGGAAGCTATAACTTTCACATATGATATTCGATTGAGGTGATTTACACATCGTTGGAAAGGTCTGAGTGTGTCGAACAATGTTGAGGGGTAGAAAACTATGCTTACAAATTTTTGACCCCACAAAGTGTTGTTTTATGACTCAAAATGGATCTGGAAGGTTCTGTTGTACCTACAACAACTCCCATTAAATTTTCCTATTTTGGGAAAATTAAATGTGAACGCTACCATGATTTCTAGATCAAGTATGAAGGAAAAAAGTATTTCCTTGGGCCTGGGTAGTCTTATGATATTTGGAGAGGATTGAAACTATTTTTCCCTCAATTTCTCCTTGATCTCAATTTACATTTCAATAGATTAATCACCCAAAGTTAGGTACAATGTTTGAAGGGTTATTAATGCCTTTATTTTCTGCCTATCTATGTCTTAATCCTTAAATTACTTTATAACATATTTCTTTCTATCGGTTTTTTCTTACATATATATGTTGCATTCCATGTAGCCGATATCGATATCGATATTGATTTATCAGACTATGCACATCGAAATGTCAATTTTTCTTGTGTTACAATTTTTCCGATACCTGATGTCTGATATCGTATCAGATTACGCTCATCAGAGTGTTCAATTGACATTGTTTCATAATTTTTTTATACTTGATGTTCGATATCTCTTTGGAGTCACTTCATTGGGTCCACCATCTCTAATGCTATCTCCGATAGGCCCTTCCCTGACACTCATCGCCTGATGCCCTTTATCGGATATCAGATATCGAATGTGCATAATGGCTTCAGAGGCACACGTTATAATTTCTCTCGATACAGTTTCTCCTCGATATAATTTCTCCCGATATGGCATCTTCCCAATGTATTTCCTTGGTAAATATCTATCGGGTTTTCCTTTAAGCAGTTCCTTATATTCCTCCTGATACAAATTTTTCTAATATAGAACTTCGAGAAATCTTGAACTAGTTTTCTTCTAAATGATTCTTTTTACATAATCCAATCAATCGTTTTCGACCTTTATCCATCACGTCGAACTTAACATATCGAGTTTTCAAGTTTAAATGTTTGTTATGATTTCTCCTTTTATAGCCGCTTCCCAATCCATTGCTTCGTGGAATCTCCATTGGGTTTTCCCTTTTAACGATCATTTTTATTTCTCTCGATATGACTTCTTCACGATAGAGCGTCTTCTTGATCTTGCTCGACAAATATTTATCGGGATTTCTTTTAAATAGTCCCATTTTATAATCCAATCAACCTTTCACGTTTAATGTTCATATAGTTTCATCCATTGAAGCTGTCTCGATGTCATTACGAACCTTGTACCTTCCTACCAGTTATGAGTTTTCAAAATTAAGCACATTAATTGTAGGGTAGAGGGCGGTTAAATTTGTTTTATAAGATTAATTCATGCATTTTCATTGTTATCTTTCGATTTGTGTAGAACAAAGGGACAAACAATAGTTTGCAAACCATCTCATGAGTTATCAATAATTCCTTTTGTTAAATTGTTTAAGATACAGGTAGAATGATTGCTAAAGAGTTTATTTTGTGTTATTTCATGATACTTTGTAAAATAACAAGAACGTTTGATTCTTAAATGAAACTCTTGACTTACTGATTTATTGTGTACGATCTCAGAAGCAAAGATGTCGAAAGCACATGTTTGCAAGGGGAAAGCTCCTACAGAGGATGTCATGGCCCAGGGAATGGACAATGATGCCCTGCTATTAATGGACACCAACCATTTCAACGAAGTCAAGGGCTTATCTAATTGGAATGACATGTATTGTGTCTTCATCAACGAATATTTTTTTAAGGATGATGAAGACCTCACGATATATTAGAATATCAAGAAGAGTGGGTTGTATGTCATTGATATGAGACCCACAATCATTCCATATAATGATGCGATGAAATGGGTCTACTCACACTTGGATCCAAAGATAACTACCATATTAAATGAGGCAGGAACCCTTGTTGCCTCATTAAATCCAGATGAAATCCACAAGATGTACAAGCTACACAAGCCTAAAGTATACCTGAACAAGCATGGATACATTTAGAGATGAAAACCATGACTTGGTTGATCTAATCAAAGAATGGTGGAGTGATTATAAACCTTTCATATAAAATGCTAACAGACTATACCAAATCCAGTATTTCACAGAACCGTATCAACTTCTAGCAATGATGATTTGCAGGTTGTACGGGGAAGAAAGATGCACTCACTTCAAGATGGAATGGGTAGCAATAGCACACTACATGGATGAAGTAGGTCACATATTCAATTGGGCCCAGATATTATCTGCCAACATTTTTACAACGGTCAAAGAAGCTCCAGGGAAGAAAAATCTAGGTTTTTACATGTTTGCCTTCTTAATTGATGATGTATGTTCTTCAATTCCTTTTCCTTTCATAGGTTGGAGTTGGAACCCTGATTTCCACCCTATAAATATATATTGCTCATTATTGTGGGAATGTAACTTTAAGAAGCATTTTTATGATATTTCTGACAATTTCATGGCACCCTTGTTCCATGCCATATTTAATTTACCACCCACGATATTGTCTAAACAATTCATAGAAACCCTCAAAGAAATAGAAGACTGGTACATGGAAAAACACTACAGATATATCAGGATCTTCGGGTGCACCTTTTTGTTTGCACCCGAAGATATATCAGGATATATGTCCACCTGATATATCCACATATGTCCCTCACCCGAAGATCCTGATATATCTGTAGTGTTTTTCCCGAAGATATATCCACATATGTCCCTCACGGGCTGGTTTTCATAGAGATTTCCTATCAGATATTTGAGACAGGAATCAACACCTTTTTGTTTGCACATGTAAAGAAAATATGGCTAACATTTCCTATTGAAGTGGGAAATTTCTCATTATTGAATGCTCCTCATGCCAAGAATGAAGGTGTAGCTCTCAAAAAACTCAATATGTGTACATGAGTTGCTAGGAAACATGACCCAATAGGTTTTGTATACGGGCATATCAAAGCTATAGGATTGACTCCCACTTACAATCATGATCCTAATGTTGTAGATATTATCTTTCAGGGAGCCATGTCATATGATTGTGTATAGGCCAACATTCAAGACAAGAATGAAAAAGAAATATTGCAAGTTGATCAAGAGGAAAAGAGAAAGATGGTGAATACCCAAAGATAACAATTGTTAGTAGGTGAAAAAGAACAAGATGAAGACAAAAAATAGGTTGAAGCCCTTGAACAAGAAGAACAACTAAAAAAGGCACTGGAGGCAAAAGAAAAATTGAATATAAGAAAGCAACAATAGGAGGAAGCAACTGGAAAGGATGAAGAAGCAGCCCAAAATGTTGAAGAGTTGAAAAAGAAAAAGATAGAGGAAGAGAAAAGGAAGAATGAAGAAGAGAGAAAGAAAAGGATAGAGGCACACAAAAGGGAAGAAGAAGAGATAAAAATAGAAGAAGAAAGGAAAAGATAGGAAGAAAAGAAGAAATAAGAAGCAGTTGAAGCAGAAAGACTTAAAAGATTGCAGGAAGCTAAGGATAAATAAGTTGGGAAAATTGTTCATTCACTAAGGAAGGGGACTAGTTCAAGCACAACATGGGTGCTCACACTACTTAATTGCCCTGTCAATCCTAACACTCCACTCAACACTATACTAGCTAGTTTCTCTTACTCCTCTTCAAAAATATTTATTGTTGATGATGTTGTGGCATCCTTGGGAGATTTGTTTTTAGGAAATATCGTAGGGGCATTCCTACAAGAGCATCAAAGAGACAAAAGGTCGAATATACTCCCAGGAAAGAAGCATCAAAACAAATGATTGTGTGGAATATCAACAACAAAGATCCTCAAAGAAAAACATAAGACATAACCTCTGCTTTTATTGCCTTTACAAGTTCAAATTCCATCACTATCACTGATATGAATGATACATTGGATGCCTACAAAACAAGGGTATTCTTTGTATAACATAGGAACAAAAAAGGGAAGTAGTACTAGACTCATACACTAAAAGAAATTTAGTTATATGTAAATGCATTAAAAAAACAACATAACAATCTAAATACCTCAATATAGAACACATTATTGAACAATCATTTTACCTCTCTTGTATAACTACCTGATGTCATTCAAGTAGACCATCTAGATATCTATGTTACGAATGGTATCCATAAATTTCTCATGCTATGAATGAGGTAGTAAGTATCCTACCTTTGACGAGCTCTTTCTATTTAGTGTTTGTAGTTGGATGTTTGTACCAATGACTAAGTTTGTAAAGTGATATACCAATGTACCTAATCTATAATCCATGAATACATAATAGTTGTTATTTCTTGATTATTCATCCAGTGTAAGGTATTCACCCTTAAAACCATTGATCTAATTGAATATTCAATGCATCCATCGTCAATCACTGATGTATTGAGCGTTTAATTCCCCTCGATGTATCATTCTGACCAATAATCAATGCCCCATTCATTGTCTTTTGGGGCAACCAATGTGTATGTGTCCTGAAAAAATGTAATGTAAGGTAAAATACAAGTGTGTATGAGTTGGATAAGATAGATAAATTATAAACTATAACAAATTGTTACCATAATATTTTGAAGTCTTTCCAATTGAAACATACCTAATTGTACAAAACCAAACATATGATCATAATATGGTGAAATAGATGATTGGACTTCCTCTAACTAGGTTGTTTCAACAATTACACATGGGTCTATAAAAAATCCCATGTATCGACCCATTATTTGGATTCACGATCATCTCATTCACCATTGTTACATGGTCCACAAAAGCGTCATGCAAGTTTTTGTGTCCATATTTCAAACATAGGGTTGTCTGAGATTAGAATTGAATGAAAGCCACAAGTTCTATGTATTGTGTTGCAATAATATGCATATGACCTATCTACATTAACCACCTCCCAGAAATGTCTTTGCACGTGTCCTCTCTTTGTTGATTCCTCTCACCTTCTTGTTGCCTCTGTAATTAGTGTATAACACCATTGGACTATAGAATTTGCATCTTGAATAGGAGAATTTGTAATAAACTTCATCTCCTCCCTACAAAGTGTAGTTTTGACGCATGCACCAACTTTTTCATGCTCACCTTTCCCATTTCTAGTCTCAAGATAGTTCCAAATATGTTGCACATTTCATTTTTTGTGTGATAAACTGAACCATTGAAATGCACATGCATTTTTGAATTGGCCCGCACAACCATATGACCAAATCCAATGCCGATCCATCTATATATCCCTCTCTCTTTTAAGAGATCATAAAACATTTAAAATAAGTGTTGTACAAAATGTAGTTCATGGCACCTATCATCACTTATGTGGAAGTTAGACTCCAAAATTATCCTCTTATCTTCCATGTTATTTGGCTCATGCCTTTATGTAATGTGCACCATTATGTTGACCTCATATGAATGATGATATTGAATTTGTATCTCATTTCATGGCTGTGTTGACGGGTCCAAATGGCTTGTCAAGCACGTAAGGGAGAACATCCGATGTCATTTGGTGTAGCATTTTCAACGATATGTGAACATGGTTTCCACTAAGAATTAAAAGAATAAAATGGGGAAAGAAAATGAGCTATCCCCCAAATAGTTCTAATTAATTTTAAATCTAATCTAAAACAAAACAAACTAATCTAATCTAACTACTTCTAACCTATCTCGTGAGAGCAAAACTAATAGATGAACACAATTTAAAATGATATTTTGACAACATAAATAGTTCATGGCAACCAAGAATATGTTAAAACAATAATGTTTCAGATATCATCACAAATTGTTGGAAAGAAGACCTGTAACATCATCCTTGTACTCATAAGAAATCACAACAACATAAGCATTCAAAATACTAAGCATAGAAAGCGTTCATGTGATCAGTACTCAAAAAAATTAAATAACAAACACATTAATGGAGTAGTCTCAAATGCATTTGCTAACATTTGTAACTTCAAAATTCCTTATGCTCTTCATATATTAAAAAATAAGAGTATTATCAGTCTATACAATAGGCAACAATCCTCTATTACATTCAATGATTTCTCTTTTATAAGACAAGAAAGAATCATAAATTCTTGTGACTGTTCATTTCATTTTCCTTTGTTTTATAATTATACAACTTCAAATTTATTTTTCATTTTTGTAGATGAACATGTGAGCTTTATAAGCAGAATCTGAAGAGACTCCTAAGTGATTATTATTTTCCTAATGCAGTTCATAAAGGATCATTTAAAATATTGTTAACTCTTCTTGTTCTTGTCTTCTTTTGCTTTTTGAAATGTTTCTGGGAGTTTCTAGTGTTAGTATGTTGATTAAGATCATCCGATCTTATTCTTATCTATCTTAGCCTTCTAGCGGGCTATTGGAGATCCGATTTCGACTCTTGTAGATTTATATATGACTACTTGAACATGCACATCCCATTTTCTGAATGAATTCAGGCCTCTTATGCTTTCTATTTTTTCTAAGATTTTTTCCCTCAATCTGTCAATAATTGCTATGTTATCACATTCTATTCTATGTTAGCTTTCTAGTCAACTATCCTAGGCATGATTTAGTTTCTTGTAGCCCTAGATATGGTCGTCTGAAGTTTTCACAGTCGATATCCCCCCCAAATTCGCGACCTTATGTTTTTCACATTTTGGGGGGTTTTTCATTACTATTTCAGCCTGAACTCCTCACCCAATGCATTCTTCATCTCGATACCTTTTCAACCAGGTATCATGGGATCGATTATGATACCTATAGCTCCAGATTTATTTGTTTGAAATTTGGTGCTCAATGACCCTTGATCTGTCTGTGGGTGAATCTGGGCTATCGATCTTCAACCTTAAAATAATTGTACCACGTGCATGAGGGAATTGAATATTGAATAGTTTAAATATTTGTTATCTCCTTTACCTAATTTGTATAAGAACCTAGAGAACACAAAAGGCCTAGGGCTTGTATTGTAATTTTGTGTTGAAATAAAAAATTAATAAATAAAAAATAATAAAATTACCCCTCAAATTCGTGGAATCAAAATTAACAAAAATAACTAAAAATTAAAATATTTAAAAATTAAAAAAACATGGGTCAAATAACCCCAAATATTAAAATAATATAATAATCCTACTTCTTGATGGCATATTAAAAACATTAAAATAATATATTAATCACACTCTAATAGACTTATGAAAAATAATTAAATAATACTCCTCCCAATGGCTCATTGAGATCCCATGGTTGGAAGGTAAAAATTAAGCATGAAAAGTGGAGAGTCTGATGGGAAGTCACTCTGATGGCAACTCATCAGAGTCCAATGGTCATAGATCAACCTAATAGTTAGCTTACCACTCTAATGGGAGACTTCCTCATGACACATACTTCCGACGACCTATGTTTTCGATGGTCCAATTGGTCTCATTCAGAATGATTTAATAAACAATAAACATTACCTTCTGAGACATATTGTTTCGATGACATATTCCATCCGATAGTTATACTCTCTGATGAATCCACGCTCCGAAGAGCTCTCGGGATCTAAAAATCTGATGGTAAGTGAATTAGATCCAGTGGATAAGTTAATTCATGCACATATATTGCAATGGATATGGTTCTAAAGAAAAGTATTAAAAGTAGCATGAAGCCTAAGTCCTTTGGAAATATTAATAATAATATTATGTGGTCATTATGAGGTATTAGGGAGGAAGGTATTCCATGAAGATAGGAGGTGTGTCTTAATGGTAATTTCCCATGGAATTTACCATGTAGTAAAGACGAAGACCAATGGGAAGAAGCCTAGAAAGAGGTCCCATGAAATAATATTAAGTTGAATTTTAATGGGTGAGTAAAAAAATGAAAAAGTTATATTAAAAACTAAATTAAATAAGAAAAAGAAAAAGAAAATATACAACCTAGGACTTAGGGGGTAAGTGGGAAAAAACCAAAATAAAACTAAAAGGAAAAAGATTGAAATATATATATGAAAAAGATTGAATATATATATATATAT
>ML799499.1:172014-195362 GCA_009831015.1 Picea engelmannii | reverse complement strand
TAATTTTTTGGGGTTTTTTTCTACAATTATTTTCTATGTATTGAAATAAAGATAAAAAAATGTGTTAAAAATGATATTTTCCACTATATTTAAAAATATATAGAACCATAACTTAATTAAGGACATATAATTATATAAAAAATCTTAATTTAAAAAAAAAAAATGGTGTACAACATTTTTAACATTGGATGGAGCATGGAAATATGATTAAAAACACCATTGAATAAAAAATAGAAAAAGTTTGAAAATAGATGAAAAAAAAAAATTAAACAATTTGAAAATAAATGGAAAAACAAGCATTTAAAAAATAAAGTGGAAACCTTATGTATCAGAAAATTTAAAATATATATATATATATATATAAAAAAAACTAAAAAGGGAGCGGGTGCTATCGGTGGCATCATTTTAAAAAACGGGGTAAAAAACTTGACCCCCCAAAAAACTAGAACTTTGTAGAGTTCTCGTTAAGTTGGTAACTATGTTCTATGTGGTATCTACAACAACATGTGTTACAGTCTGTGCATATTCTAACATACGAAGGTTGCATTTCTTGAAAGATATGTGTCCCAGGTTAAACTTATTGTGCTCATTATTTAATCTATCATAGAGTTCTATCTATGACATGTCAAGAAAGTGTTTAATTTTGGGTTCACGATCAATAGAACATCTTCTCAACTTTAGCACATCATCATGATTAGATGAAGGCTTGGTACGTTCATGCCATTTTTTTTGGAATAGTTCCTTAAATGCTTCAACAAAATTCATGTCGAAATAAGCCTACCAACAAAGGCCCAATAATCTATTTGACAAGGGTTGTTGAGGCTTTCTCTTCTAATATAATACTTTTGAATCATTTTGACACTTACTTTAAAAATGTTAGATGTGTGTGTGGTCAACAAACAATGTTTACAATCAATTATGATAATACACAATGGGATACACTATGGTATTTTGAACGAGTATTCTTTCCAATTGTATTAAATGTGGCTTGAAGATTTCTAACAACATGATTAGTGGTATCTAAACTTTTAACTATCCCTTTTCCAAGAATTTTCCCAACAACAAATAAACTGTGAGATTGTAACAAGGCCAAAAATAATTAACATTTAGATGCATCATTTTTCGATTCAAAATAGTATTTAATAATTTTGTTGCACTACTAATAACTAGTTCATTTAGATAACTTACCTTCAAGGATTTCTAGAGAAATTTCATCCACATGAATATATCTAGGAGTTCTTCATCATGCACTAGATAGATGAGGTAAGAAATGTGAACACTTAGTCTAGAACCCATCACCATGACATTCCATAAATTCACTAGGAGATCGATGCATTTCATTCACTTCATGGTCAAGATTGGGAGTGCACTAGACGTGTTGGTGGTTGGTATAATGAAAATATATTTTTTAATCATGAAATTGGACCATAGTATCCTCTTCACCAAAAGGTTAATCAAAATTAATGGCTTTAATCTCTACCTTTGCATACCCAACATCTTGTAAAATTTCCATCTCTTCTTTGAATTAAATATCATTTGTTGAGGGAACATTGGTTGGAGGTTAACTTGATGTTGGAATTAAAATTCACTACACTTAACACATATGTTTCACATGTGGTGACGAAGTAGAGATCACCTCAACATCCATCGTGCAAGGAATTGAGGTTCCCACTAATGGATCCCTATGTTTTTCCATACACAACTTTGCATTTTCTCTTAGCTCATTAACATTTTTAAGGAGTTGCTCCATCCTATCAGAATTTCTTGCAATCACATCTATTACCCATATTCACAAGGATAAAACACAACAATAAAGTGACAAAATTTGTCTTCCCAATCACATAAAACACTAAAAAAGTATTGCAACAATAGTATTTCTCGAGAGTGTCTTTGTTCTTGCATATAGTCTGAGATTTTTAGAGAAAATAAGGTTGGGCCTTGTGTTCTTTTTTATCTTATACAGGCATGAACGTGCACATGTTATTAGTATTCATGTGGATTCTTGTTATAATGGTTTCTAAATATACCACTATAACATTAAGCTATGGTTACCAATAGGGAGAGTTCCAAATCAAACCTAAACATAGTCAAGGGGGTAAACAAGGGTCTGGAGTGGAAATGGGTCTGGATGCGTAAACATCATCAAGTATATAAACAAGGGAAACAACAATGGATGGTTCTCGAGGCCTTGACCATAGTTGGTGTCAAGTATACGAACATAGTCAAGGAGGGAAATAAGAACCTCTTCCCTTAAACCTTGCTTCTTATGCTCAAGCACCATGGACAAGTCTTCAAATATCAACATTTGACCTCTCTCGGTTAACAATTACCTCCAAGGGTGCTATGGGAACCAACACTAAGTTAGTTGTGCACCAAGAATGTGTCTAGAGATCTATCCAAGGTCACAGGAGGATAAAAATAGGTTGTGTGCCCCAACTGACACTTGTTAGGCTCAATAACCATGAATAAAACCTATTAACCACAAAGCTTCTAAGGCTATAATGTTGAGTGCATCCTCGAACAACTATATGAGGCCCTTGTATGGTAACTTTGGCCTACGTGAGGGACATGAGTGGCATGATTAAACCACAAAAAATTCCTTGAATGAGAATCTATCTTGGGCCCACACCATGAATCATTATTTGGGCCATGTTCTAGGTTCTTTAACATCTAAGTGGGATATGGAAGCCACAAGTAGGTATTGTGCACTAGAAATGGCCTTCGATATCTAAACATGATCAAGGGGGGAGACAAGGGACTTAAGCCCTAAATGAATGTCTTCTAGAGCTCTAGTGCGATGGTTAGGGAAGGAAAACACTTGGGCCTTAGGCTCTATATGCTACTTCTCAGGATCAATTACCATGAACAACGCTTGCAACACCACAACACAACCCTCTCTATGGGGGTGTTTGGAATAAAGGTTGGATATGGATGCCAATAGAATAATTTTCACACTAAGTATGGGTTGTAGGGATTTGGACATGGTTTACAAAGGAAAACAAGTGCCTTAATACATTTTTGAATCTTCTTTGGCTCAAGAGCCTTGAATGACTTCTCGTACCAACACATGAGTTCTTTATAATGGTTTTACAGGCCTTCGAGTGGGATAAGGGTGTCATGGGTAGGTTTTGTGCACTAGAAATGGGTTTGGACCATGCCGCATGGTCAAGGGGATAAACAAGGGCCTTGATCCCTAATTGAACCTTCTCGAGCTCAAGTTCCATGAACAAATCCTAAACAAAATGACACGATCCATCACTAGGGGTTCTTTACCTTAGGAGTTGAATACAGGTGCCATTAAAATGTCTCACACATAGTGGATGGATCTTCAGGCCTTGACCATAGTCATTGTAGGGAAACAATATCCTCAATCCATTATCATTGGTTGGGAGAAGGTGATATGGAACTAGTGCTAAATGCTTCGTTAAACTAATTCAAATTTTTATACAAAACTTCTCAATTTTTTCACAAATTTTAATTAAAATTTGGCTTCATCAGGATTTAAAGACTGAAAATTTAAAATAATAAATGAAATTACACATGCAATACTTAGCAAATTGATAACATAGTTCACCCATATGGGTTACGTTTCTAGGTCCACTTGAAATGAAAAATTGATCCATTCAGAAGGATGTAAAGTACATTATTTCACCTCCTTACATCAAATAATGCCCCTTAATCTATCCTTCCAATAAAAGGGATTCTCCCTTGAAAAGGACTTTGGTTGAAATGAAGGAAATTAAGAACAACATGAACCCAACATACAAAAGCGATCACCAATCTTCCACTATCATGGTTACAACACCACTACTACATTTAGCACACCCAATGCTACATAGAAGTTGGCCATCTTAGATTTTCTCTCACTCTACCCTAATCATCATCAACATGATCCTCACTTTGATATTTCACGATGGAACTTGTTAGCACTTTGTAAATTTGTTCGACTAATCAAAAAAACGACAGAGGTAACTGTTTCGACCAACTTTAGGTTGGATTCTGACCCTTCCAACTAGAGAGGGATCTCTTGGGCATATGGCTATTTAAAATACTCAAAATATTTAATAATGTGCACACAGAGGTCAGATTATTCCATAGGGTAAAATTTAAGTGGTAGGACAAAACAAGAAAACAGGGCCATTGGGCAATGGGGTCAATTCCTGAAAATGTATGAAGATTTATAAGCTATGTATTCCAGAGGGAACGGAGGCAAAATATGTATGATGTTCAGCCAAATAAGTAATATGAGATGGTAGTAGAAAATAAAGGGAAGACCACTATCAATAAAAGGCGTCTGATAGAGGACGAATCTCTTGATATAGCTCTAGAAGAAGAAACACGAGGGCCGACTACCAAAAACAGAGCACCAATCACGGGTGAATTTTGAACCAGGAACCAATAAACACATAACAAGTATAATCAATATGAGAAAAAGAACCAATAAGGAGGATTCTTTCTTTTTCTTAAAGATTATCGCTAGCATAAAAACACATTTATGAATATGAAATACAAGAAAACATATTGAATAACAACACCGTGATGAATCTCGGCTATCTAAGAAAACCTTCTCTGCTTATGTTAAAATCCATAAGAAATTACAAATTTTTCCTACTACAAGGGTAGGCCCTTCTCCGGAAAGTCGAACCATTCATTTATCTTTTTAACGGTATATATAGATAAATTACATATGAAACCCCAAAATGGATCATCTTCTCCAAGATTCCAAAAATATATATCGGTCACAGAGGGAGTAACATACCAAAACTGAACTCCTACTTTCTAGGGAACGTTACAAACATAAAACCAAAATATTTGAAACTCCATCTGTCTACAAAATCACAAGATTCCCTGAAATATATTCAATTTATCTTGGAATTTATTTCAAGTTTGCAATCTCTTCCTTTAAGGTGTCAAGCCAACCGGCCTGGTTTTCTTCAGTACCTTCGACTGCTCTAGCTTTAGTCTCTTTCTTCTGTCACCTTTTTATTTTACTCTCGCTAGCTTGCATGTAGTATCCGTCTACATATCCATTAATGATAAAATCCTTCATAATAGGATTCAATCTGATCTCTTCATCTGATCCTGGTTCATCTGTAGATTTTGTGTGAAATTTTGTTGCCAGTAGTTGCACAACATGCCTTTCTTTCTTCTTAATTGATAGTTTGGTCATACTATTCGAATTTTCTAGTTTGTTGAAGGTCGTTGGATCTTTCTTATCCATTTCCTCTAGTTTTCCAGGAAACTTGAGCCTATTTCCCTCAATTGTACTAGAATTGGACAAATGCTTTGATTTGCGGTTATCCCACTCTAGAATAAAACGTCAATTACCCGAAATAGAGTAATTTCACCTGTGTTTTAAGCAACAGTCGCCATCGAGTGCTAATCATGGGTTATTGACAAAATTACTTACAGGAATAACTGCTTATCACGTTCGACCATCGATTTCCAATGATGAGTCTTCAAATCAGTTATTTGGTGGCGCGTACTTGGCATTGCACAGACGAATGGTACCCAAACAAGTGTCTCGAGATGATTTGACTGGCCGTCAATTTTCCTTTCCACATGTGACCCTTGTATTTAACAAATTTAATGACATTTGACACGTGATTTCAGGGTGTGATTGAGTGGTTTCGAGTTCACCCGCTTTCCCCCCCGAAATGCATCTGGTGGCGCCACATGGTCCCGAGTCGAAACCACGGTATTTGTGTTGGCCCACTTTCAGGAATTAACCTCTGCACTAGTTCTCAGCCCGATATGCTCCCTGACCGTTGATCTGTGGCACCCACAATTTGTGACCTGACGGGTTCCCTCAACTCCGCACTTCCACTAGACTTATCCCTCTTCTGCCAGATATGGCCCTGTCCTCCGGTTTGTCGCGTCTCTACACTGGTTTAGCCTCTTGCTAAGTCTCGAAACTTGGATTCCATATAAAAATTGTTATAGTGATAACATTGGCTCCAACTGGGGATGATATCCTCCTTGTGAGGTAGCAAAGAACAGTAGACCTTGTGCCTTATCCATTGGAGCTTCTCTCACAACAGGTGTGTACTATACCTTGACCTGTTACCAATGTCCATTGAAAACCGAAGTTTTCACACTGCTCTCACTTGGGCGTTGAATGTTGGATATACTACTAACATATAACTCAACACTTTATTTGGAGACCTAAACTTGAAAATGCTTGATCCACAAGCTTATTCAAACCTACCTACCCTAACTGCTAAAATGAACTGCCAATCAAGTGAAATCATAATGTCAATGCAGCCATGCCAACATTTTATCCACTGTTTGTTTACTTTGCACATGCTTTCTCCAAAGCCTGTCTATCAATAATCCATTCGAGAAGTTATATATGAATTCAAATCTCAAAATTTCAAAAATATTGTGATTGTTTACTACTTCTAACAAAACTGCAAATGGATCTTCCAACATATGCACAAAACAACAATCATGTTTCACCTTTTCCACTGCATTCTTTCTTTCATGTGATTTAACCTGTTGATTGCCACCAAGTGGTTGAAAAATCTGTTGAGACTGCTGGAAATAACAATCTTCTAAATCAGAAGATGATGTTGGTTGAAACGAAACCCCTGGTGGAAAGTAATCCATATCTAAAATTGACGTTGATTGGCCATCATCTTCATATCTAAGCTTACAACCCATCATAAGTTGTAAATTCTAATTGTTAAAACTCTCCATATAACATACCATAGGGTCATGCAACATATGAGAAAATATTTGTTTCGGTGAACCAAAACATAAGGACAGACCACCTTCACAAGTGTTTTTTTTCTTTGCTCTACTTATTCAGTCCTAGAACCATAATATTCAAAGGAATTAAGTAAAAAAAATGTTTTTTTATGATCTTTCTGCATTTCTGATTGAATCATGACATACAATGTTTTATTGCCTTCCTGAAACTCTATGTCATTTGTTTGTTCATTTCATAAAGTCTCCATAGATGGGGTCTCAAAGTCGTCATACACTTCCAAGCCACTTAGAATTTGAATAACTACATCATTCACAGGGGGAGAAAGACAACTTTGAAACACTTTGTTTTGTTGGAAATCTAGTTTAATACCTTCATCAATTTCAGAAGAAGGCAAATGATTTTGAACAACAAATCTTTTACCAACTTTCTCTATTTGCTCGTGATTGGCTCTTAACAATTCAAAGGAAGAGAAAAATAATGGAAGATATCTTTCATTTTCAATTCTATTTCTTTCTTCATATTCAACATCATGCCTAGAGGGTTTCTGATCTGAAACATTATTAACATTTTGCTTGAGAAATTTGAAAGAAGCAAAGCATAATGGAAAGGTTCTTCCACCTTATTCAAAATTTTCTTCATTGTTGTCATATACACATTTTTCAATTTCTTTAGATTGTTGAACACACTCATTTTCAGATTCATCTTGGACCAATGGCTGCAATTTTGAATTGACAAAACCTCCTACATAACAAGTAACAGGGTCATCAAACACATGAGAATATTGTTGCAATTTCTTGTCAATTTGTTCCAGTGAATCAGTGTGATTTGACATCAACACACACTCCTTTTCTTCAATGATGACCTTAGCCTTTTCTTTCAACAAGTTAAATGAAGAAAAGCATAAATTTAAAGAATTTCCTTCAGTTGTTTCAATACTTTCTTCTTTGTAACTGTGATATGTAGGTTGATTGCTCTCATTACACTGCTGAAAATGAACATTTTCTGATAGAGAACATGCAGTTGGTTGTTCTAGGAAGCCAACAACGTAATCATCATCATATTCATCATATATATGCAAATCCACAACATATGCAATGCCATCTAACAATAAAAAGCTTGGGACATCAACCTGTTCCTTAACAAGTTGATTCACAAATGAATATATGAAACAATCAACTCCATGTTTATCATGGGGTAGATTAGAAGCTACATAAGTGCATTATCTTTCAATAAGTGGAATATAATCCTTTGCAAAATCATTAGCGTTTAAAACTTCAATATGACCTATGATATTATCAATTTTATGATCAAGATTCCAATCAACCGTTTTCTGTTCATATTCACTTTCATGTCCTGGAGCATCCAACCCCTCATTTCGAATCTATTCACATGCTTGTATATTGTGTTGAATCTCTTGAGCATTGTTAAATATTTTTTGTAAGGTCTTAGGTATTCTTTCCATCAGGAGGAAAGACAAATATGGATAAAGAGTAGTGGCATATTGGAGCATGGAAACAACTTCAATGGGTTGAATTTATTTGGGCAAATCGTAATAAATACTGGAAAACCTTATACTGAATGTAGAAATAGTTTCATTTCTTTTCCTTTTCAAGGCATAGATTTCTATAAGTTGTAGATCCAGAGATTCCTTCTTGCCCCAAAACTTCGAAAAAACACTCTTCAATTCTTTCCATGAGCTAATTGTCTCTGGCTGCAAATGTTTAAACCATTCTTTGGTATCTCCTTTCAAGGATTGAGAGAAGGCCCTCATACAAACATCACCATGGTCAATCTCAAACAAATCTAAAAAAAAATCAAACTCTTGGATGTGTTTTTCAGTTGTGATGGCATCAAGTTGCCCATCAAACACAGGTAAGTACTTATAGTGCTTTGGAGGAAAATCATAAAGGATGTGAGGTAATTTTAAAGTTATGTATCTATGTTGAGTCTTGGAGGGTGTTGGATCAAGTACATGAGGTGAAATATCAGCCATGGTTTCACGAGGCTCATCAACTTGGTCATGGTTATCACATGACTTAGATGGGAGATTTTGATCAAAATCAGTGATAAACTGAGGAGATATATGTATAACTTTAAGATGAAGATATAAAATTTCAAGATTATCATGATCATCATTTGACTGCAGCAGGTAAATAAAAAATTGTTTAGCATGTTCAGGAAAGGACAAAAGGTAATTAATAGCAAAAAATATTATGTCTTGGAAAAAAGTCAACTTTAGGTACTTGTTTTCTCCCATGATGTCCTTTCGTACCTCTGTCAATGGATATCATATTCCAATGGAGTCTTTGAATCACATTTGAATCTTGAGTGGACTCGCCAATAAATTCTTCAGGCTACTGAGTCTTTGGGCAGTGAAGTCGCCATGAAAATTTTGAATTCTAGATTCTTGAACATGGATTCACCAGGTGAATGATGTACAACCTTTCTGTGTCCGAATAATTTTCACCATCAGTACTCAGATTTGAAATTTGTTGTTTCTCCCAGGGAAGATTTCACCTTTGTTTCCCGACAACGACATCAAAATGTTAGCACTCTGTAAATTTGTTTGGTTGATAAAAAAAATGAAAGAGGTAATTGTTTCGACCAACTTTAGGTTGGATTCTGACCCTTCCAACCAGAGAGGCATCTCTCAGGCATATGGCTATTTAAAATACTCAAAAGATTTAACAATGTGCACATAGAGGTCAGATTCTACCATAGGGTAAAATTTAAAAGTGGTAGGACAAAACAGGAAAACAGGGCCATTGGGCAATGGAGTCAATTCCTGAAAACGTATGAAGATTTATAAGCTATGTATTTCAGAGGGAACATAGGCAAAATAGGTATGATGTTCATCCAAATAAGTAATATGATATGGTAGTGGAAAAGAAAGGGAAAGCCACTATCAACAAGAGGCGTCTAATAGAGGATGAATCTCTTGATATAGCTCTAGAAGAATAAACATGAGGGCCGGCTACTGAAAACAAAGCACCAATCATGGGTGAATTCTAAATCAGGAACCAATAAACACATAAAAAGTATAATCAATATGAGAAAGATCACCAACAAGGAGGATTCTTTATTTTTATTAAAGATTATCGCTAGCAGAAAAAACACATTTATGAATATGAAATACAAGAAAACATATTGAACATCAACACCATGATGAATCTCGGCTATCTAAGAAAACCTTCTCTTCTTATATTAAAATCCATAAGGAATTACAAAGTTTTCTTTCTACAAGGGAAAGCCCTTCTCTAGTAAGTTGAACCATTCATTTATCTTTTTAACGATATATATAGATAAATTACATATGAGACCCCAAAACGGATCATCTTCTCCAAGATTCCAAAAATAGATATCGGTCACAGAGGGAGTAACGTACCAAAATTGAACTCCTACTTTCTAGGGAACATTATAAACATAAAACCAAAATATCTAAAAATTTTACCTTGAACGCCATCTGTTTACAAAATCACAAGATTCCCTGAAATATACTCAATTTAGCTTGGAATTTATTTCAGGTTTGCAATCTCTTCCTTTAAGGTGTCAAGCCAACTAGGTTGGTTTTCTTCAGTACCTTCCACTGCTCCAACTTTAGTCTCTTTCTTTCGTCGCTTGTTTCTTTTACTCTCGTCAGCTTGCATGTAGTATCCGTATGCATATCCATTAATGATCAAATCCTTCATAATAGGATTCAATCTGATCTCTTCACTTGATCCTAGTTCATCTGCAGATTTTGTGCAAAATTTCGTTGCCAGTAGTTGCACAACATGCCTTTCTTTCTTCTTAATTGATAGTTTGGTCATAATATTTGAATTTTCCACTTTGTTGAAGTTCGTTGGATATTTCTTCTCCATTTCCTCTGGTTTGCTAGGAAACTTGAGCTTATTTCCCTCAATTGTACAAGAAGTGGACGAATGCTTCGATTTGCGGTTATCCTGCTCTGGAATAAAACGTCAATTACCCGAAATAGAGTAATTTCACCTATGTTTTGAGCAACAGTCACCATCGAGTGATAATCATGGGCTACTGATGAAATTCCTTACAGGGATAATGACTTATCACATTCAACCATCGATTTCCAATGATGAGTCTTCAAATCGGTTATTTGGCGGCGCTTACTTGGCATCGCACGGATGAATAGTACCCAAACAAGTGTCTCGAGATGATTTGACTGGCCGTCAATTTTCCTTTCCACATGTGACCCTTGGATTTAACACATTTAATGACATTTGACACGTGATTTCGGGGTGTGATTGAGTGGTTTCGAGTTCACCCGCTTTTCCCCCTGAAATGCATCTGGTGGCGCCACGTGGTCCCAAGTAGAAACCACAGTATTTTTATCGACCCACTTTCAGGAATTAACCTCCATGCTAGTTCTTGGCCTGATATGCTTCCTGACTGTTGATTTGTGGCACCCACGATCTGTGACCCATCGGGTCCCCTCAACTCTGCACTTCCGCTAGCCTTAGCCCTCTTCCACCAGATATGGCCCTGTCCTCCAATTTGTCGCGTCTCTACACTGACTTAGCCTCTTGATAAGTCCCGAAACTTGGATTCCATATAAAAATTGTTATAGTGATAATAGAACTCAAGATAGAGAGGTTGATGTCGGAGTAGAAATGGTTGTTGGAGCTCTTGAGAATGATGATTTTAATGGATAGGTTCTCATCTAGTTTTAATAGAAATTTAGGGAACTTTATAAAGAAGTGGACATCAAGGTTGTTTCTCTATAAGTAGCAACTCTTTTACAGCTTATCGAACTCCACCTTTAATGTTTTTATTTCCAACAACACTAGTCTCCCAAGTCTTCATGTATACTAGTCAACACCTTCTATTGTCTGGAAGCTTGTTTCTCGATGCCCTTCGTGATGGAAAGGTGACAGAGGGATTACTAGCCATGCCTCCAATTAGACAACCATTTTTTACATCGATTTCCATGCCAACATAGAATGACAATAAGTGGCACCAACAATGGTTTAACTACCAGCCTTTTGACTTTTGACAATAGATCCACCATGTTGAGCGCTCATATATGTGAACTCGCCATTGGATTAAATGGGTAGTGATGGATTTAGTCTCTCAAAATTTATTCCATCGAGATTCGAGTCTCACATGGACGACAGAGGAATGGTGTTATATTTGGTGATTCTAGAGGTGGGATTGTGTACAACTTTCAAATATTTTAAAAATCAACCTCTACCACATTTATTGGGATCTGGATGCATTCGAAGACCAAATGAACCCATTTTCTATGGAAAGTTTTGATTGGATTTGTTGTTAGGATTCTCCTAGATCACTCCTCCCCACCGAGAAGCTTTTGGACCACCAAAAGTTTGGTTTCATTCAGAAAATAAGTGAGGGCACAAATCCCTCACCTCTTCGGTTTCCATCAATCGTTCTTTACTTGGATGCATTCCTTTATACCCACACGAAGATACTCCACATCACCTCTTCATGAAGTCCTCACATTTCTATCAAGAATAACATATTTCTACAACTCATCAAGGTATTCAAGAGAAAAATCATCAATAGAAGGAACTTGAACATTCTCACCTTGATCCATGATCATAGGAGGCTCATATAGTTTCAAATTTTCAAAAATAACCACGAAATACATATGCATATATGGAGGTAACTCCAAACTAAAAGTATTGAAAACAATGTTTTCCAAAATTTTAAATGGACCATACCTAATTGGCTTGATCTTTTCACCTTCACCTTTAAGGTGCTCTTTGTTAATGTGTATCCAAACATGATCACCAACTTGGAAATGATGATCAACCCAATGCTTGTAATTCCTAGCCTTATACTTTGCTTGACTCTTTTACAATTGTTCCTATATGGCTTTATGAACCAATTGGATCTTTTGAATGAACTTCTTTGCTTTTTCTACATCATTATGTCCATCTTCCACTGAATCTTTCCCAAAAGTGAATTTCAGAGCAGACTTAGGAAAACATCCAAAACATGTCTCAAAAGGAGACCTTTGTGTAGAAGAATGTATGGCATGGTTATATGCATGATTCACATAATACAAATGTTCATTCAAAATCTTAATACGCTTGTTACAATATCCTCAGAGTAAGTGTAACATTGTCATGTTGACCCCTTCCATTTTTCCATCGGTCTATGGATGAAAAGAGGTGCTCTTCTGAAGCTTAGTGTCCATTAAATCCCACCAATTTGACCAAAAATTCTCAAGAAAGTGGGAGTCTCAATCAAATATAATGGATGTGAGAAAACCAAAATGAACCCAAACATGCTAGAAGAACAAATGTGCAATCCCTTCTCCTATCACATGTTTCTTACTATTAGAAAAGTAAGTGTGTTCGTTTCACCATAAACAATATAGCAATATTGTCACCCAACCATAGGCCGAAGCCACCCCCGAGCACCTTAACCTTAACAGAGAGAATAATTCTGGAAGAAAACCCTAGACCCAATAGCCAACCAAGGTAGTGTACCTCTCTCCAGAGCTAGCGTACCAAGCAGAAATTCCAAACCATAAACAAGAAAAAGTCCAAGCCAAAATAGAAAAAAGTTTCAGTTGCAGCTGCAGCTCCTCTCCAAAATTGCACACAAATGGTCTTATGTAGTTGTGAGAGGGAGTGTGTCAAGTGAGCTCTAGAGCCCTCTTATTTATAATCCTCCAAGTGACCTAATTGGGTTGACTTCTACTGTTGGAGGCTAATAACTTAATATTACATTTTCTTTTGAGTTGACTTGTCTTCTAGGGTTCGTATCCAACCGTTTAGGGTTTCTCTAGCTTTCCGGAATATTCTAGTCTCGTCAAAGGTTACACATGGAGGTTAATACCTCCCGCAACTACCATAATATCAACACTCCCTCCTAGCTAGGGAGGTATTTAAATGCAATGGTCTTGAGCACAAACAGACCATTCAACTGGTAGCATCATCAAAGCCACACAGGCTATCTCATGATCAAATCACGAGCACCATAATCACTATCAATATCATTTGATAGCATCAACTGCATCATATATTGAAGTGATACTCCATCTGGGTAATTAGGTATGATGTTGAATAGGTCACTTTCTCTATAGAGTGATACAAGAACCATTGTTCTAATCCAGAAATATTTCCTAGAAGAATAATTGTTCCAACAGATGCTAGAAGCCACACCATGGGATACGAGGACTATTCTACTATACAACCACACCAAGTAGCACATAACTACTAATAAGTGACACATAGTCACAACCAGTGGAACACATCCACCACAGTGGCATACAGTTATTGTTCAGAGACATACAGTCTCCACAACAATCATATCATCTGATATCAACCTGCATAACAATATCATGATACAACATGAGTCATCTGGGTCATTCTTCCACTCAAATATGTGAGATCTGGAAGAGAATCAACCCTCAAAGAGTAAAAACATCAGCCATGGACTATCTGGACTATTCTTCCCAAGCATAGAAGAATAAGTTTCCCTGATTTATGAGTCTGGGCCATTCACCTAACTAATCATAGTGCAACATGGAGAGAATGAGTCTACCCTAGGGAATGTATGTCCCTGATTGTTGAACCTGGACCATTCACCTAATTGGGCCATTCCTCCGGCACTATCACAGTGCAAAATGGAGAGACTGAGTCTGCCTTAGGGAATGACTATCTAGAACATTTCCTATGGAAATGATTATCCTACACCAACCTCCAAAACGGATCATTCTTTGAAACTACTCACAATTGTGAACTTCGAAAGAATGATTTCCAGATGAGGCATACCATTCTTGACCACTACTCAGAGTGAATTCCAAGAAGAATGATTGTCCTAGACCATTCCCCCACATTGGCCACAAGGGGAATCGTTGTCTATGGTACATCAACAATCTATCGGACCATTTTCATTACGAAAATGATTGTCTGATCTAGAGCATTTTCCGAACTAGAAAATGCATGTCCGTCAGAAACCTCAAACCACTTTCCGAACTGGAAAGGAACTTCCCATCCTAGACCATTTTCTGAACTAGAAAATGACTGTCCATAAATCAATAGCATATCAGTGCTCCCTCCCAACCTAAGAGTAATCACTTCCTTTTCCAATAGGGAAGTCGTCTTCACAAGCTCCAGCTTGTGTCTTAAGTACACAAACTTTTCATATTGGACAGAGGATTTACTAAAAATATCTATTATCTACTCATATGTGGAGATATACTAGATAACCACTTATGTCTTCTAGAATTTATCACAGAGAATATAATGCTTTATCTCAATGTACTTTGGCCTGTCATGGAACACCAGTTTCTTTGGAGGCTTCACATAGCTCTAATATATCATGGTTGAATTCAACACCTGATTAGACGGTTTATAAACCAACTTATGGAGCCACATTGCTTATGTACAAGCATCACAAGCTACAATATACTATGCTTTTGTAATGTTGATTGCAACAGACTTATGTTTCCTGATAGCCCATGAGTACATTGTGGAAAGGCTCAAAATGAAACATATCCAAGTATCACTTGTTCTATCATAGGAAGTTTTTACCATGCTTTTGTTGTGTATGAGATACTCTGCATCAAGTTTCTTGAATCCATACAAGGTCTTCTTCCATTTGTATACATGGGTCTCTTTCTGGTATAAGATTATTTCTCAATTTTATTTATTGGGAAGAACCATCTTTTACATGCAAATTTCAATCCATGGATATTGCAAGAGGTATATCTGGTTTAATAGAACAAGTTGTCGTCATGGTCTTCTCCCTCCTTCTGGAAGATTATTTAGTTCTGAATATCGCAAAGATTCCATTCATAAGTCTTTTTCACATTTTCTTACATATATTGTTTCTTCATCACAACTTCCATTTCTTATGCTTGATTGTTTCTAGTGAGTTCAAACCAAGCTAGTAGTCTTATGATTCTCGGTATAATAACTGGTTGTTTTGGATTTTCTTTCTTTCTTGGAATCTTCATGTTCGTCCTCGTGTTCCTCCTTATATTTTGCGTCCATGGAGTCTTCTACAGATTCCATTCCCTTTCTTCCTGAAGATTCCAACTTCTTCCTTTCATCATAGGAGCATGGATGTAGATGGACAACCAAGGATACTTAAGGCTTCTTTTCGAAGAAGACTTCTTCTAGAGTCAAACTAAACACGTGTTTCTTATCGTGGCTACTACTTTCAATGGGGAAAATGGAAAGATACTTTATAATCTTTATGGATTCTTCAATGGATCATATCATTTAGGATTACCTCCCTCCTAATCCTCGCTTCATGCATGAATGCATGCTCTTGTTTTGGAATTATGTAATCAACTCCCTCCATCTAAGAGAGTCCATGCTTATGTTTGTATTCTTATTGCCTTCTACAAGGTGTCACAAGTATTTTTCTAGTTTTCTCTTGATTATTGACTCCTTTCTGATTTGACTTCTTTTGGGTCTCTTCAAGTTTGATTTTGATTTCAACCTATTTGGTAGTTGTTACTTATATAATATATTCCACATGAATTGTTTCCAAATATTGTCCACACACTTCATCTTTTTCATGTGTATTGCTTGACTTGTAGTCATTATTTATTGTACATGATATGTACAGGAACTATCTAAACATGGTATGTATAAGAACTATGAAGAATATTTTTACCTTGACTAGAAGAATTTTGTTTTATCCTGCTTGGATTTCTTTGAGGGTTCCCTTTCTTCGGCAATTGTTGCTTCGTTTGTTTCCTTCCTTTTGTTTAACTCGGGACAGTGGTTCCTGTAGTGACCATATTTTCGACAGTTGAAGCATTGTATCTTTGATATATCATTTTATTGATTTGGTTTCTTCCTTAAGCCAAACTTATTCTTATTCCTTAAATTCCTGAACCTTTTTGTGAAGGCTTGATCATTGCATTTATTTTGGGATCTCTTTTGCATTAATCCTTGATTCTTCTTGTGCACAACAAGTCCAAAGTTCTTCAAATGTGGGATACTCCTTTCTTGTGTTCATGATTGCGGAAAATACATCCCATGTCTTGGGAAGGCCATTGAGTACTATATTTACCAGTTCCTTTTCTGAAATGATTTCTTCACTAACTTGTAGTTGATCTCTTAGCTGAGAGATTCTTACAAAGTATGATGTTATGCTATCATCATCATTCATTTTCATGTCACGAAGCTCATTCTTCATAATCATTACTTGTCCAATGTTTCTCACTGAGAAGAGGTTAGTTAGGGCATCGTACATCTTCTTAGATGAGTCAATATGAGAGATGTAGGGTATTAAGCGATCTTTTACAGAGTCCAATATGATACTCATAGTATTGATGTCATGTCTATGTCCTTGAACTTCTCCATAATTGCAACGTTCTGAGGTTCCTTCTCTTTTCCTGCTTCAAACTATGGTTCCTTGATCTTGCCTTTCAAGAGATCCAACACTTTATTCTTGGCAAGGATGAGGTCAATCCTTGTCTTACATGCTCTGAAGTTAGAAGCCCCTTCTATATTTTTTTGTCTTCATAGAGTAATTCATTACTTCTTTGACTTGGTCAACCTTCGACTTTGACTTGGTTAACCTTTGACTTTGACCAAAAACTCAAACTTGACATCTTGGCTTGCTGAGAGTACCAGGATGTGTGCTAGGCTAGGGAACACTGAGATATTCAGAAATTAGGTCAATATCTTCACTTAAGGTGCCTTAAAAAGAGGGTTAGGGTTTTGTTGTTGCAACAAAACTTTGACTGCAACTGCAACTATAACTGAACAAATCCTCCCAATCTATCTTCCAGCGGTTAAACTATCCGAAGATAGTGTGGGCCCATAACCTATTAGAAAATTAAGTGTTCTCGTTTCACCATAGACAATATAACAATATTGTCACCCAACCATAGGTTGAAGCCACCCCTGAGCACCTTAACCTTGACAGAGAGAATAATTTCAGAAGCAAACCCTAGACCCAATAGTCAACCAAGGTAGCATACCTCTCTCTAGAGCTAGTGTACCAAGCAAAAAGTCCAAACCATAAACAATAGAAAGTCCAAGCCAAAACCGAAATTTTTTCCAGTTGCAGCTGCATCTCCTCTCCAAACTTGTGCACAACTGGTCTTATGCAGTTGTGAGACAGAGTGTGTCAAATGAGCTCTAGTGCCCTCTTATTTATAGTCCTCCAAGTGACCTAACTGGTCCGACTTCTACTGCTAGAGGCTAATAACTTAATATTACATTTTCTCTTGAGTTAACTTGTCTTCTAGGGTTCGTATCTAGCCATTTAGGGTTTCTATAGCTTCCCAAAATATTCTAGTCTCGTCAAAGGTTACACGTGGAGGTTAATACCTCCTGCAACTACCATAATATCAACACTTACAATGCACTAAAACATACATTTTTCTAAATTTGTCCACAAAAACATATATATAATCATAACATTTCTTTGATATAGGAAAACCCCCTACAAAATCCATAGACACACTTTCCCATGGACGAGAAGGTACATGAATTGGTATATACAAACCCGAGTTTATGTTACTTAGTTTTCTAGTGGTACAAATCACACATCCTTTTACGTATTTAGACATAGTTTCATACATCTGAGGCCAATGGCAATAGCATTGTAGTTGAGCTATTGTTTTTCCTATACCACAATGACCAGAAATGAGAGAAGTATGTGTTTCTATAATACACACACTCTTTCATATTGTGGAATACACAAATTACCAAGATGATATAAAAAAATTTCATGTACAAGATAATCTAATTCTTCCACTTTAGTACCATGGACTATTGTTTCATAAACATCCTTAAAATATTCAACTCTGACATATTATTTAGTGTAACTTTCATGAGCTAATGAACCATGTTGTAAAACAATGGATGCATTAACAAAAGGTCTAGATAACATATCAACAACTTTGTTTTGTATACCTTTATTATACCTGATGACCAAGTGGAATTGTTGCGAGAATCCCAACCATTGGAAATGACAGGATTGTTGTAGCTTGGTTTGTGATTGGAGATACTGCAAAGGCTAATTATCCATATGGATGATTGCCTCTTTTCCCATCAAATAGTGTTTCCATTTCTTCACACACTAACCAAAGCATACAATTCTTTGTCATAAGTAGGATAATTTCTTACCACACTAGTGAAGGTCTTAGAATGGTAACAAATTGGTTTCATCCTTTGTATTAACACTACTCCCATGGCATAATCACTTGCATGTTTTCAATCTCAAAAATATTGTTGTAAATCTAGTAATTCCATAACTGGGGTTGTATTGATCTTTTCTTTCGATGTATCGAAGGATTTTTGTTGTTTACCTTCCCACTGAAAGACCTACTTAGTGTTTTTCAAAGCATGTAAATGAGATGTATTGGAAGAAAAGTTAGCAATGAACTTCCTCCAATACCGAACTTCCCCTGGGAAGCTCCTAAATTCTGTTACATTATTAGGCTTAGGACACTTCATAATGGCTTCAAATTTAGCTAGGGATCAATTTTCAATTCAACACCCCCTACTATATAGCCTAAATAAACTAACGATGTTTTCCCAAATTCACATTTTGACATCTTTAGGCACAATTTCTCCTTTTTTAAAACATCTAAGACTTTCCTAACATGCTTTACATGATCTTCCCAAGTTTTACTGAAAATCAATATATCATCTGAGTAGATTGTTACAAAATCATATATGAATGGCATAAATACATCATTCATAACCTGGATGAAAGTAGTGGGAGCATTACAAATCCCAAAGGGCATAACCATCCATTCAACTAAACCTTGTTTAAATTTTAAAAGAATTTTTCCAAATATCATCTTCAATAATCCTTACTTGATGATAACAACTTCTTAAGTCTAACTTTTTAATTGATCCAACCAATCATCAATATGAGGAAGAGGGTAACAGTTCTTCATCGTAATTTTGTTCAATGCTCGAAAATCCACACACATTCTCCATGTACCATCTTTCTTTGGTACCAACACAATGGGTGATCCACATGGAAAAGCACTTGTTCGGATGACTTATTTCTTGAGCAACTCCTAAACTTGTTTCTTTATTTATGCATTCTCAAGCATAGATAACCTATACATGTAAATGTTAGCAAGAGGTGCATCTTGCTACAGTTGAATCTCATGTTGTATATCTCTCCTAAGAGGTAATCCTTGTGGTTCCTGAAACACTTCATCATAGTTAGAAAAAATATTAACTAATTCATCTTTTTTTTTAGGATCGCATCCTTCGAAAGCTTTGGATTTATCATCATTCTTAGCTTTTACAATCATGAGTACAAAATTCTTGCTTTCATTTACAAGCCTTTTCATTTGTCCTGTAGTAACAAGAGACAAGTTAGTCTTCATGTCATGGGCTCTTAGAATAGACTCAATCCCATCCTTTGTAAGATGATACTTGTTCTCTTCCCTGTATAAGATAGCTTTCTTGCCATACAAATAAGGACTTCCCAAAACAATTCCACAAATATCAAGTGGTACAACATCTAATTCTACATCATCTATGAACTTAGAGTTGATTGCAAATCCGAGCTTACATTGTTTAGATACATGTAACTTAGGATCTTCACATACCCATCCTAAAGGATATGATTTTGAATGAGGTTTAGTTTCAACTCCCAATGTCTTAATAGTTTCTTCAAAAATGAGATTAGAATGCGAACCACTATCAAAGAGTGTGTCAATCTTAGTATGTTTTGACATAACTCTAATATGGAATGACTCACTTCCTTTCATCATGCATAATTTTAGATTTAATGAATGAGTATTAGTGGTAGAACTAACAAAAGAAGATGTACCTTGTATTTCCATGGCCATGATCTTGGTTTCATCACATGAATCCGATCCAAGATCTTGTTGGATTGTAGCAGTGGTCTTCTTATTACCCTTCTTATTTATGAACCTCTTCGATCTTAGTTATGGATGAAGTTTCAAACAATTGGCCTCAATGTGTCCTTACTTTTTATAATGTGAACATGAAGGTTTCTCATCTTCTTTCTTCATCATGATTGTTCATTTCATTTTACCCTTTCCTTTGTTCCCGCCTTCAATTGGCTGAGTTGATTTATTTAAGAAGTTGTCCTTGACATTCTTTTCCCTTGACTCAATATGAGTGGATTGGACTGTCACTTCATCAAGATTAGTTGGATTAAACATAAGAATAGTATTTCTCAAATAGTTATGCAACCTACAAATATATTACTTCAAAAGAGTTTCTTGCGTATAAAGAGGAATGCCCAATGTTAATTCCCTCTTTCTAAACTCTTGAGTATAGTCTTGCATATTTTGTCCTCTATTTTCCCGTAGATTATACCTATTCATTATTGCTTGTTGCATATACCCTAAAGGATCAAATTTCTTATTTAATGCAACTATGAATTCATACCAATAATATGGAATTTTACCTTTCTTAAGAGGATCTTCTTAATTCTTACTCTCCCACCAGATCAATATTGTGCCTACCAGTCAGAGGGTAGCTAACTAGACATTTGCTTCTTCATCCACAATATTTTGAACCCTGTAATACACTGCAATTGCTTGATCTAATGATCCAATTTCTTTGAATTAAGATCTCCATTATACATTGGCAAGTCAAATTTAATGTCTAATTTCAATGTAAGCAAATTAGAATCAACTTTCTTTGGTTGTTTTTTCTGTGGGATTGAAGTGGAACTTGAACTTTGAGAGGATGGAGACGAAGGAGTTTTAGGAGGGTCACCACCACATCCTTCTCCTTTACCTTGACTTGGGCCTTCTTCATACTTCTTTTGTTCCTTATATAATTCTTCCTCCATGGTTTTCATCTCCAAAAAGGATTTATGAAACATTGCTTCCAATTTGAAGGGGTTTTCTACCCTTGGAGATTCCATTTCTTGTCTTTGGAATGCACATCTCAAAACAATCTCGAGATTGTACTCTTCAAGTGAACCTTCTCCCCGCTTCAGTTTATACCTAGTTAGCATTCAATACCAACACTTGTGAAAATGCAAATCAACATATGTTAATCCCTGATCAACTACTATGATACAAAATTTGATCTGAAACTAGTGCTAAATGTTTGGTTACACTAATTCAAATTCTTATACTAAGCTTCCCAATTTTTCTACAATTTTCATTAAAAATTGGCTTAATCAGGATTTAAATACTGAAAAGTTAAAACAATAACTAGAATAACAAAGGCAATACTCATCAAATTGATAACAAAGTTCACCCATATAGGCTACATCTCCAGGTTTGCTTCAAATGATGAACCAATCCATTTAGAAGGATGCAAAGTACATCATTTCATCTCTTTACATCAAATAATGGCCCTCAATATATTCTCCCAATAAAGGGCTTCTCCCTCAAAGGGACTTTGGTTGAACTGAAGGAAATGAACAACAACAGGAACCTAGAATACAAAATGATCATTGATCTTTCATTGTCATGGTCACAACACCACTACTGCATTCAACACACCAAATACCACGTAGAAGTTGGTCATCTCATATTTTCTCTCACTCTTCCCTGATCATCATTGACATAATCCTCACTTTGACATACCATGATGGAACTTAAGATGGAGAGGTCAATACCAGAGAAGAAATGGTTGTCGGAGCTCTTGAGTGTGATGATTCTGAAAAAGACATTCTCGTCCAATTCCGACAAAATTCGAGGGAACTCTATAAAGAAGTGGACATCAAGAGTGTTCCTCTACGAGGAGAGAAACTTTTATGGATCGTCTAACTCCACCTTCAGGGTTTTTATTTCTAATATTGCTAGTCTCCCAAGTATTTGAGTCTACTGGTCAACACCTTCTAGTAGTTGGAAGCTTGTTTCTCGACATCCTTTGCACTAGAAAGGTGACAGAGGGAATACCACCCATGCATCCAATTAGACATAATTTTTTCCCATTGATTTCCACATTGAACCAAAAGGAGGATAAGTGGTGTCAATAATGGCTGAACTTCCAACCTTCCAAATCAATGGTTTATGTGAGTTTTGAAAACATATCCACCATGTGATGTGCTCAAATCCATGAACTCGCCATTGGATTGAATGGGTAACCAGGGATTTAGTCTCTAGAAATTTATTCCATCGAGATTCAAGTCTCACGTGGAGGACATAGGAGTGGTTTTGTCTTTGGCAATTCTACAAGTGGGGATGTGTAAATATTTGAAATCTTTTTAAAATCAACCTCTACCACATTGCTTAGGATCTGGATGCTTCCGAAGACCAAACAAACCCATTTGTCATGGAAATTTCTGATTGGATCGGTTGTGGGGATCCTTCTGGATCAAATAAAAACAACATCGCCAAGACCTAAACATAACGTCTCTAGTTCAAATGCAATGAACATGTCCTCAGAACACCACACGGGAGCATGGATGGTTTTTTAGGCATTGACCATCATCAAGGATTGAAAACTAGTGTCTTAGGATCTTATTGAAGATTCTTGAGATCAAGAGACTTGAAAAGGTACTTTAAAAAGTGTTTAGGCATAAACATGGTCAGGGGGGCACATTGGCCTTAAAATATATTGAACATGGTCTCCCTCTCTCTCCCTCTCAAACTCCTAGACATGGAAATACCTATACCTAGACTTAGACCATGACCTAGAGATATATCGTTCCTTGTCATGCCTCACACTCTCACACCCTCTCTCTCTCTCTCTCTCTCTCTCTCTCTCTCTCTCTC
>ML799499.1:122181-162470 GCA_009831015.1 Picea engelmannii | reverse complement strand
TCTACCCCCCCACTATGCCTTCCTCTCTCTCCCTCCCAAACTCTCACACACACTCTCTCTACCTCCCCTCTTCGTCTTCCTCTCTCACACAATAGAAAGTTTGGTACATTGCAAGGCAAGGCATGGAAAGGCAAGACATGGTCTTGACCTAGACATGGTATTGACCTAGACATGGTAAGACGTTGTGTTGGCTGTTTAGAATCCTTTGTAAAGGAGTGTCATATTTCTTTAGTAGATAAGTCTCAAGTCGTTTGGACAATTTCAAAACTTCAATGTTTGGGACAGACCCTATATTTTTGTATTATTATGCCTACAAGTGCAGTTGCAACATTGTTTTAGTACAAAATATGCATGTTCTTGTTGGGGAAAAAAAAGTCATATGACTTAGAGGAGAATGAAATTGCATAATTGTTTGATTAAAATGGGGAAACTATGTTTGATGATCTTGAATTTTTTAACACCTATGTTGAGAAAATGCCCATTATGATGAAAAGGAAATCTATATTTTATGATCTTCCATATTGGAATCATCTTAAGATTGCCCACTTACTGGATCCCATGCATATATTCAAAAATGCTTCATCTACTTTATGGAGGCACATATTATCAAAATAAAGTGACAAATTGGAGATTTTATTTATTTGAATATTAAAAAGAAACATCGGGCAAGAAAATAAAGTAGAGGAGAGGTCAGTCCCTCGTAATCTTTTAAAGAGGATGATGTCCCATGGATTTTGAAGAAAGATGGTATTTCTCTAACAAAGGATGTTATATTGAGTCTGAAGGTTCCTTTGTTATACAAATTAACTCTACGACGTAGCTTCACCATAAAATAACATTTGTTAGGGTTGAAATCACATCACAATATGAACCTTGTAAGGGCACGCACATGTGTTGATTACATGCTTCTTTTTCTACGATGTAGGTTATAACATGTTATGCCCTCATGTTTTTATGCCTATTAATTTTCTACATATGTTTATTTGTAGTATCATTATACTTTTCTCATACATGGTTGTGTGAACCATGACTTTCCCTAGGACCTGCGATGTGCCATATCTAAATTATCTGCATTTGCATGTTGGATTTCATAGAATGATACTTACAACTTGCATTACATGATGGCTTTGAGAGATGAATGATATTGTGTGTATGTTTGAGAACGAAATGCCCACAATTTTTAGGGACTTGCAAATCCATCTTCAAATTCACCTAAATAATGAGGTTGAATTATTTAGGGTGGCCTCATGTCATTGGATGCTCTTCTTGGAGAAGTACATAAAAATGTTGAATGGATTTATTCCACAAGTGCAAAAATTGATGGGTATATGGAGTGGTTTGGAAAGAGGACAAAAGGGAAAGGGAGATATTTCAAAAAATGGAAAGGGCACATGATAAAGAGTAAGTCACTTATATTTTGTTAATTTTATACAAATTATTTACACTAAACTTGATAATACATGTTTGATCTCATATCATTTTTTAAGATTTCATGATCACATCATTGAATTCATAAATTGATGCCTTGATGCCATTAATAAATTTAATTTTTACAATGCAAAGCAACACATCCATGGGTTGCTTTGTATGAAGAGAAGAGAAGGAAATGGGCAATGACGAGAAAAAATTGAAATGGTTAAATGGTAGAAGTGTGCCTTATCCTAATCACTTAAAGAAAACATGTCAATTATATATCCCAACAATTGGGTGGATGACCAAATCAAACTGATATGGTGCATCTTATCATTACCCACATGGTGAAGAGAATGCACTAAACATAGGGATCATGTGCAACATCTATGTTATAATCTCTCTATGTACATTGTTCATTTTATAATCCATGTTTGAATTATAACATGCATTATGCTTTTATTAATGCTCATGTTACTAAACATATAACATCATCCTTTGTTCTCATTTTTATAGGTACATTTGTTGCCATCAATGTGGGCATATGGACATCTTTTTGGCACTGAGGATGTCAATGGATGTGTCACACTTGATTGTGGAGAGGAGGTTGAGTTTGACCAATCTAGTCATGTTGGCCATTGTGATCAAAGCTTGGTAGAGGTGAAGTTAGGTTACGTTGGAAAGAAACAAGAGATCATGTAAGTGGATTTCTTATCTTTCCAATGCATTGTTTTTAGATGCAAGTGGTGGGATACCTTTGATTGGATTAATGTAAAGGAATATCATCATAGTGGGATAATATGTATCGACTCTAGAAACATGTGGGATGAAAAAATGAGCCTTGTGTTTTCCTAAAGCATTGCAATTGAGTGTTGTTTTACCTAGATGTGTTGGATAGGGATTGGTGGTTCATATTAAGACATGATCCAAGATCAAAACACATTTTTGAGAACAACAATATTATCATGCCAAGCAAGGAATCTATAAATCAAGGTCATGGCATGAAGAGTGACATTTACATGTTTTATTTCAACATTTATGTTGCGGATGTGTCATTTTTTTTATGGTTTTCCTTAATTAGACAATTTTGTATTTTCTTCATTTTAAGATGTTGGATACAAATAATTAACAATCATGTTGAAAAAAATTAAATTGTTTTGGAGCTTCAAGTTCTTTAATGAAGTATGAACTATTTTTAATTGTAAGATCTCCATGTCATCTCTCTTTGTAAGATTAATGTTAAGAACTATTATCGTCAATGTCAATTTAATTGAATGTATTTTTTTTATCTCTTTTATATTTAATATGATAATTTAGAATTATTTTTCATCATTTAATAGAAGATTTAATGAGACAAATTGATTTTAAAAATTAAGCAAATGTGGCATTGAATTGTTTTCATGTTTTAATATGCAAGAATTTATCACTATTTGTAACATTAATATTAACTATTATCATCAAGGTCTAGGTCTTTTTAATCTCCTTTTATATTTAATATAATAATTTATAATTATTTTCATGATTTAATAAAATATTTAAATAAACAGATTGATTTAAAAATTTATTCAAATTTGATTTTAAAAAAATATTATGATTTAATATGCAAGTTGTTGTCACTATTTGTAAGATTAATATTAATAACTATTATTGTTTAAGGTTTGTTTAGTTGAAGGCTTTTTTTATATTTAATATAATAATTTAGAATTTTGTTTATTAAATGGAAGATTTAATCAAACAAATTGATATTTAAAATTAATTAAATCTTCTTGATATTTGACATGTTCTTAACCATTAGACCCACTCAAGTTTTACATATAAAAAAATTATCAAAATGTGCAATCAATAGTTGAATCATTTAATCGAGTTTGTAAACATGTTTAATAACCATATTGTATCTTATTGGATAATAAAGAATTCAAATTGAAAAGGAGTTGAAACATATATGGTATTAAATTATTATAATTTTTTGCAATGTTAATCCAAATTAAATTCATATAACTATAGTTAAACATTATATGACATCTCAAAATTTAAATGAGTGATACATCTCAAATTTAATTTAATTATATATGTGTGTGTGTGTGTGTGAACAATAATATAAAAATCACTGTGTGTGGATGTGTCAAATATACATCACAATAATCAATGTACATCTCAACTACTGCTAGTGAGGTCCATGTTATAGCCAGAGGCATTATTACCTTTTTCACTAGAGCTAGAGGCATGCTCGGTAGATTTTCTAGATAATACTGTAGAAAGTAGAGTCTCATACAGAACTTTTCCAAGAAATAGATCACCTAGTGTGACTCTATCATCTATAGCATCAATAGTGAGTGCAGTAAATGTATCATCTCATGGTGAAGTTGGTGGTGCAAGTGGAGGAGGAGGAGGAGGGGGACGAGATGGTGATTGGCATGCTAGATGAGTTGAAGTTGAAGGTGGAGAAGGACGAGGGGCTAGAGATTATGGTTAGCCTTATGAGGAGGAGATGTAATAGGTGAAGAAGGATAAAGGGGAGGAGATGGTGATTGACTGATATGACCCCAACAGGGGTGTATATGGGGGTAATTGTATATTTACTGGGGTAAATATATGTGTAATACGGGTTGGCCTAATAAAGGGCCCACATGTAAAATGAGCAAATAGGTATATATAGAGGTCATGTAATCATTATTCAAGTGAACATGTGATTGGGATATATGAATGTATTGGGGTAATTGGAGGAGGTTCTCTTATTATTTAAGGATGTATTGTGTAACTCGTCTCTATTATAACTTTGAAATTGTGCTCCATGTTCAAATTTGGTCTACATTGTATGGATTTGTGCTCCATGTTTAAATTTGGTGTACATTGCATGTACTCTTATTTGTTACAATATCTTAATCATTTGGTACATAAGATAAGATATATGAGTTACACAATAACTCCTTAAAGAATAAGAGAACCTCCTCCAATTACCATAATATATCCCAACCACATGTTCCCCTCAATAATGATTCCATGACCTCTATATATACATATTCACTCATTGCACATGTGGGTCCTTTATTAGGTTGACCCCTACTACATATACATTTACCCCAGTAAATATCCAATTACTCCAATATACGCTCCCCTTGGAGTCATATCATAGTACCCTTCTTCAAGAAGCTTTGTCCTCAAATCTTTGTACTTGAGGATTTTACATGTGATGGAACCAAGTAATAGGATTTATTTATAATCGTGTTGTCATATTCCCATTAATGATAATCCATCCATCCAAATTCAATGCATTTCAGTCTTAAACCTTGATAGTTGGTTGTTGCATAATTTTATTTCCTTTGATTCCATGTTTTGTTGTAACTTCTCCAATTCATTGTAGTTGTTGGTCTCTAATAATATCATGTTGAGAAATGGTTATGTGATGCCTTGTTTTGTGAATATTGTTGAGTATTCCTTTTTCTTCCTTTGAAATGTTGATATTGATCTTCTTGATTTTTATTTTTTTTAATTTCTTAGTAATTATGGTATCAATATGGTTTCATATTTAATGGTTTCCCTTCATTATTTTCACCCATATCATCAGTCTTCTTTTCAGATACAAAATCATTCTCTATTCTTTGTGCTTGGTCTTTGACTACTCTATCCTTTGAGATATTATCATCATATTTGACATGTATATCCTCAAGTTGGAGCTCAACTTCTTCAAGTATTTTATAGTGACATTATCAAACCTCATCTTCTTTCTTCTTTTGAAGTGGTAGTGTGATGGCATCCATCAAATTATTGTGTACATCTTCAATTCTAGATTTCAATCCTAATTTTACCTCATTTGTATTTAGGTATTTTTTTTACTTTCTTGCAAATTTCCTCTTCAAGTTTTTTGGTAGTATTCTCTTCAATGTTTTTTGTAATATCCTCATCCTTATTCTTTGATTGAGACTCCTGCTTGTGCAACCTTTTGATTTATTCATCTTTATTTTTTCATTCTTCCCTTGACTCGTTGTTTTCCCACTTTCCTTTACTAATCTTTTCTTGTTTTAATTAGTTAACCTCCTTAGTGAGTGATTCATTAAGGTCTTATAACTTTGATGTAACTCATCACTCTTTTTCTTGATCTCTTCTTTTAAATCTTTATGAAATTTTTGTAAATTGTAAAGTTGTTCTTTAGCTACATTGAATTCATCTTTAATTGTATGCATCTCCTTCATATTTTTCCCCTGGATCCATCTATGTGTTAATATTTCTTCAAGTTCTTCCCGTCTAGTGTTTTTTCTAGTATCTTCATCAAGACTTTTCCATGACTTGGAAGCTTCACCCTAAAAATAAAAACTTGCCTAAAACTTAATATTACATTTTCTCTTAAGACGACTTGTCTTCTAGGGTTTGTATCCAACCATTTAGGGTTTCCCTAGCTTCCTCGATTATTCTAGTCTCATCAAAGGTTACACGTGGAGGTTAATACCTCCTGCAGCTGCCATAATATCAACACTTACAAGGCACTAAAACATACATTTTTCTAAATTTGTCCACGACAACATATAGATAATCCTAACATTTATTGGACATAGGAAAACCCCCTATAATCCATAAACACACTTTCCCATGGATAAGAAGGTACATGAATTGGTATATACAAACCCAATTTTTTTTTACTTAGTTTACTAGTGGCACACATCCTTTTATGTATTTAGACATAGTTTCATACACCTGAGGCCAATGTCAATAGCATTGTAGTTGAGCTATTATTTTTCGTATACCACAATGACCAGAAATGAGAGACATATGTGCTTCTCTAATGCATGCACTCTTTCATCTTGTGGAATACACAATTTACCAAGATGATATAACAATTTGTCATGTACAAGATAATACAATTCTTCCACTTTAGTACCATGGACTATTGTTTCATAAACATCTTTAAAATATTCAACTCTGGCATATTATTTAGTGTAAATTTCATGGGCTAATGAATTATGTTATAAAACAATGGATGCATTAACAAATGGTCTAGATAAAATATCAACAACTTTGTTTTGTATACCTTTATTATACCTGATGATCAAGTGGAATTGTTGCGAGAATCCCATCCACTGGAAATGACAGGATTGTTGTAGCTTGGTTTGTGATTGGAGATATTATAAAGGCTAATGATCCATATGGTTGATTGTCTCTTTTCCCATCAAATAGTGTTTCCATTTCTTCACACACTAACCAAAGCATACAATTCTTTGTCATAAGTAGGATAATTTCTTATCGCACTAGTGAAGGTCTTAGAATGGTAATTAATTGGTTTGCTTGTATTAACACTGCTCCCATGGCGTAATCACTTGCATGTTTTCAATCTCAAAAGATTGTTGTAAATCTAGTAATGCCGGAACTGGGGTTGTATTGATCTTTTCTTTCAATGTCTCGAAGGATTTTTGTTGTTTATCTTCCCAATGAAAGACCTACTTAGTGTTTTTCAAAGCATGTAAATGAGATGTAATGAAAGAAAAGTTAGCAATGAACTTCCTCCAATACTGAACTGCCCCTGAGAAGCTCCTAACTTCTATTAAATTATTAGGCTTAGGCCACTTCACAATGGCTTCAACTTTAGCTAGGGATCAATTTTCAATTCAACACCCCTATTATATAGCCTAAATAAACTAAATATGTTTTCCCAAATTTACATTTTGACATATTTAGGCACAATTTATCCTTTTTTAAAACATCTAAGACTTTCCTAACATGCTTCACATGATCTTCCCAACTTTTATTGAAAATCAATATATCAACTGAGTGGATTGTTACAAAATCATCTATGAATGGCATAAATACATCATCCATAACCTGCATGAAAGTAGTGGGAGCATTACAAATCCCAAAGGGCATAACTATCCATTCAACTAAACCTTGTTTAAATTTTAAAAGAATTTTTCCAAATATCATCTTCAATAATCCTTACTTGATGATAACAACTTCTTAAGTCTAATTTAGTGAAATAAGTTACATTTTTTAATTGATCCAACCAATCATCAATATGAGGAAGAGGGTAACAGTTCTTCATATTAATTGTGTTCGATGCTCGAAAATCCACACACATTCTCCATGTACCATCTTTCTTTGGTACCAACACAATGAGTGATCCACATGGAAAAGTACTTGGCCGGATGACTTCTTTCTTGAGCAATTCCTAAACTTGTTTCTTTGTTTCTTCATTCTCAAGGATAGATAACCTATGCATGCCAATGTTAGCAAGAGGTGCATCTTGCTACAGTTGAATCTCATGTTGTATATCTCTCATCAGAGGTAATCCTTGTGGTTCCTGAAACACTTCATCATAGTTAGCAAAAATATTAACTAATTCATCTTTATGTTTAGGATCACATCCTTCGAAAGCTTTGGATTTATCATCATCCTTAGCTTTTACAATCATGGGTACAAAATTCTTGCTTGCATTTACAAGCCTTTTCATTTGTCCTATATTAACAAGAGACAAGTTAGTCTTCACATAATGGGCTCTTACAATAGACTCAATCCCATCCTTTGTAAGATGATACTTGTTCTCTTCCCTATAGAATATATCTTTCCTGCCATACAAATAAGGACTTCCCAAAACAATTCCACAAATATCAAGTGGTACGACATCTAATTCTACCTCATCTATGAACTTAGAGGTGATTTCAAATCCGAGCTTACATTGTTTAGATACATGTCAACACCTTCTAATATATGGAAGCTTGTTTCTCGACATCCTTTGCACTAGAAAGGTGATAGAAAGAATACCACTCATGCATCCAATTAGACATAATTTTTCCCATCGATTTCCATGTTGAACCAAAAGGAGGATAAGTGGTGCCAACAATGGCTTAACTGCCAACCTTCCAAATCAATGGTTTATGTGAGTTTTGAAAACATATCCACCATGTCAAGTGCTCAAATCCATGAAATCACCATTGGATTGAATGGGTAACCAAGGATTTAGTCTCTAGAAATTTATTCCATCGGGATTCGAGTCTCACATGGAGGACATAGGAGTGTTGTTATCTTTGGTAGTTCTAGAGGTAGGAATGTGTACATCCTTGAAATCTTTTTGAAATCGACCTCCACCACATTGCTAGGGATATGGATGCTTCTGAACACCAAACAAACCCATTTGTCATGGAAATTTATGATTGGATCGGTTGTGGGGATTCTCCTGGATCAAAGAAAAACAACATCCCCAAGCCCTAAACATAGCTTCTCTGGCTCAAATGCAATGAACATGTCCTCAAGCCACGACATAGGAGCATGGATGGTTTTTGAGGCCTTGACCATCATCAAGGATTGAAAACTAGTGTCTTAGGATCTTATTGAAGATTCTTGAGATCAAGAGACTTGAAAAGGTACTCGAAAAAGTATTGAGGCATAAACATGTTCAGGGGGGGCACATTGGCCTTAAAATCTATTGAACCTTCTCAAGCTCAAGCACCATGAACAACACCTAGAAACAACGACATGAGCCCTCTCTAGGGAGTCCTTGACATCTGAATTCAATATGGGCATTGTTATCAATTCTTGGGCATCATTGATGGGTGTTGAATCTGTGTTGGCCCTAAACTTTTCTTCTTAGGCTCAAGTGCCATGGATGAGTCCTCAAACATCGACATATGACTTCTCTTCGTTAACAATTTCCTCCAAGAGTGTTATGGGCACCAACACTAGGTTAGTTGTGCATCAGGAATGTGTCTAGAGGTCTATCCAAGGTCACAGAGGGAGGATAATGAGCCTTTTTCCAAAAATGATTCTTTTCAGGCACAATTGTCATGAACAATTCTTATTAATCACAAAGCTTCTATGGTTATAGTGTTGAGAACATCCTCGAACGACCACACAAGACCTTTGTATTATATATTTGGCCTACTTGAGGGACACAAGTGTCATGATTAAACCACAACACATGCACTAAATGAGAATATGTCTTGGACCCACACCATGAATCATTCCCCAAGGCATGGTTGGGATTCTTTAGCATCTGAGTGGGATACAGAAGCCATGAGTAGATTTTGTGCATTGGAAATTGGCTTCGAGGTCCGAACATGTTGAGGGGGGGGGGGCAAGGGGCTTAATCCATAAGTTAATGTCTTCTAGAGGTCTAGTGTTATGGTTAGGAGAGGAAAACACTTGGGCCTTAGGGCTTAGATATTGCCTCTTTGGCTTAATCACCATGAACAACACTTGCAAAACCACAACACAAACTCTCTTTAGGGGGTGTTTAGCATCAAGGTTAGATATAGATTCCATTAATATCTTTTACACACCAAGGATAGGTTGTGGGGCCTTGAACATCACCAACAAAGGAAAACAAGTGCCTTGAGATATTATTGAATCTTCTTGGGATCAAGAGCATTCAAAAAGTCCTCGTACCAGCACATGAGTCCTTTGTGTGGGATATGGCATATAACTACCATTAATTGGTTTTTGGCATTAGTGATGGGTCTAGGGGCCTAAACCATGGTCAAAAAGGAAAACAAGGGACTTACATAGAAAAAACAACCTTCTTAGCCTCAAGCGTTTTGAACAAGGCCTCCAACCATAACATGTGCCCTCTCTATCGAGTCTTTGACCCCCAAGTATAATTCTAGGCACCATTAGGAAATTTTGCACAAAGAGGATAGGCCTAATAGGACTATGTCGATGGAAGAAAAATATGTTCTAATTTTAAACCTTTCCTTATGAAACATAGGTCCTATAGTAGGCCCTTATGTTAAAGGTAATGGAATTATTGTAAAGTTTTGAATATATGGAACGCATGCATGTTCCTATAAATTCAAAAATATTGGTGGGAGTGCCTCTTTTCCTCTATATGTTGGATGAGTTGGTTGCTTTGATTTTAGCTTTGAAATGACAAACTTGGTGATTCAGGCTGCATAAACAAAAACAAACCCATTTTCTCAAATCCCTATTCTTATCCACGTTTTCAACCACAATTTTAAAACCACATAATCATTACTAATTAAACTATACACACTTATAGAGATTTGTATGTGAATTTAAAATATATTGTTTTTTAAGAAAATAAAATATTGCCTTCTACTTTTTGTTGATTTTTATCTATACATATATCATAATTCTAAAATGCATATACGTGTTTAATTTCTAACGTAACATTTTATTGCATGGTCCATTTAGAAAACAAATTGTATGATGCAAAAGTACAAACAGAGACCTCGATTCATTATATTAAGACCCTTAAATGCAGTGTTAACGTTGGACCTATTTATTTCAAAGCTTAACTAAATTTATGAAATTTTAAAAATATATGTAATTAATATTATGGTAGCTCATAATAATCAACTATAATATACAACTATACAATTTTGTTTTAGGAAATTTTGTCATTTTGATACTAAATCGACATATTAATGTGTCATGAGGGGAAGCATTAACTTGCACCAGCCATGAAGCAGACATGCGGATTCATCATAGGAAAAACTTGGAGCTCAATGAGCATTTGAGATTTTTGTAATTGCTAGTCGAAATAATTGTGGCCAATCTAAACCTACCTCTAGAATTCATTTCATGTCTCCCTGTTAACTCAAGCTCAACTGAGAACCCTCCCTCTAAGGCCTCTATTTGGGCTCGAAGGAACACAAGGACACATTGTGTTCTCAAAATTTGAAATGGATGAATGGCATAGGTGAGGTTTGCCTTGATGCCACAATTGAGGAAGAGAAGCACTTGGATGACATTGGAATGGAGCCACAAGGGGACATGCAAGCATAAGCCCACCATGGGCACGAAAATTAACAATTTTCTTTTCAAGCTTTAGTATGTTTTGTCATATTATTATTTTTCTCTATAAATATGTAAGGTACACCTACCAAGTGCCCTGCCAAGCCTATTAAGATTGGAGCAAGGAACACAAACCTTTTGGGAAGATGGATGTGCAATTTTGCATTTTGGATATTCAACTACAACCACCCTTAAACTTTTTGTATATTGTCCACTTTAACATAAATTATACTCCTTATTGTGAAAAATGATTTTTTTTTCCCACCATGAACCATTGTGACAATTTTTAGATCGTCTAAGATGGCTAACACTCTTAATATGAGTGGTGGAGAGAGTGAGGAAAAGAAGATTGAGATGTGTTAAGTTTAAGATGAGAGTGTGTTGACTTATCAACTTATCAATGCCATCTCACTAGTCAATTACTTTTTTAAAAATAATTTTATATTCAAATTATATATTTAAATTTTTAGGTTTTAATAAACTAAAATTTTAAATTGTTTGGTAACAAAATTTTCAAAGTTAAATTTCTTATATACAAATATAGAAATGATAAAATTTTAATAATTAAAAATTAAAAATTGTTGATAACTGAAATTGAAATATTGTTTTCTATAATTTTTAATTTTTTTTAATTTAAATTTTTACTATTGATATTTTGTTGTATGACAATATATATATATATATATATATATATATATATATATATATATATATATATATATATATATATATATNNAATTTCAATATTTTAAAAATATATATATATATATTAAAAATAATTTTCAAACTTAAAAAGTTTGATCCTCCACTTTTTTTTTTTTTAAATATTTTTTTATAACAATTTTACAAACATAGAACCCATTTAAACATGATCCAATCTCCGTGAAAAATGTAACACTTTATGTTTATATTTTTCTTCTTCTGTATTGACTTAAGATTCCAGATTAAAAGCTAATTTTCTTACTATAAAGCTTGATATTAATTTTAGTTTAATTGTTATACATGTGGAAAACAAAAATAAACCTTCATCAGATATTTTACTCTTAACATAAAAATTGGAAAACGAAATTGTTAAAAATTTTAGAGAACTTAATTATATAGAGCACATTAACAAAAAGATTGATCATAGGCTTCATGCCTTCTGGTCCAAATGCAAATTCCTTTGAGAAATATTTAGGTCATCCCTAAAATTACGAACAACAACGGACCTAGCTCTTTTCTATCACTGGGGAGTTGGAAACTTAGAAAAGAGATGAAGATGATGGTGGCGTATCAGAAGTTGGCGACTGAACACATTCTTCTGATCTCTCCTCCTTGGGATGCTGTCTTGACACCAACATTACTGAGCTTCACCATGGATTGTGTGAAGGCGGAGTTAAAAGAGTCGATCGAGTTTGCAAAAGTGTCTACAAGACGCCGGGCATCAGGGTCAGAGACGAGATCTTCATCAGATCCTAGCACTGCATTTCCTGCTATCAAGTTCTGGAAGTAGCTTGTGTCCCACGTATTTTTACTGCCTTTGTCAAGAGCTACTCTACCGTTTCCGTTGCCGTTCGCAGGGCAAATGCTCTGGAGTTGCCTCAATGAGTCTGGATTTATGTTTGGATCCGGCATTCCAGTGGACTTGTAGTTGTATAACCGGTCGCTGAAGAATTGGCAGTCGCTCTGCCCGATTGTGTGACCTCCTTCTCATCGACAATGAAATTACTACTTCAGGAAGTCTGATGAATACATAAGACTGGAGATCATGAAATGGAGTTTTCATAAAAGGATTTAATAAATAATTCACCTGAAAGAGCAACAAGGTCCTCAGTAGCGAGACCCCGAGCAGAGAACTTTTGTTTGAGGGCGTTGACAGAGTCTCTGGGAGATGGAAAGTTCACTGCCACGTCAGATGCAAGCGATCTTCGTCCATCCAATCTTCCTAATGGCACTTCCCATGAAGGTCCATTGGTCTGTTGTAAATAGGCATCAATATTGCATTCATTAGCAACCTTAAAACTAAATTACAGTTTACAGTTATGTGGTTTCACTACATGCAGTGTGGCAATTGGGTTTATACTAGCACAGCCCCAAACTCGAGGCTGGTGAAAGCCAAAAGGTTTAGGTTGGTCTAAGCTGATTCACATTTCTCTATTTGGTAATAAAATCTTAATCTTTGTTAATCAGTCAGATATATTTTATTAATATTTATAATTTTGTCCATATAAAATTGATACAAAACTGATTAAGCACTAAAAACTTATTAAATGGGTCCATTATTAATAGATGTACACCTTCCAGTTTAATTAAACATGTAAACAGCAAGATGATTGGATTTATATTCACTAAACAAAAAATGAAGTAAACGCACTGTATCAACTAACATAAGATCTGGAGTCAAAACCATCCTAGTGTTGTGAATAAAGCAAAATGTAAACTTCAAATGATTTTAACATAAATTTGTTTTATAAATCAATTGGCCTTGTCATAGAGTACCCTGTTAAGACATTCCTTACAAAGTCAGATTCAAACCTGACCTAAAATCTGAACAAAGTCAGATTCAAACCTGACCTAAAATCTGGTCACATTCAAACCTGAACTCAATTGGCCTTGTCATAGAGTACCCTGTTAAGACATTCCTTACAAAGTCAGATTCAAACCTGACCTAAAATCTGAACAAAGTCAGATTCAAACCTGACTTAAAATCTGGTCACATTCAAACCTGAACTAAAATCTGAACAAAGTCAGATTCAAACATGACCTAAAATCTGGTCACATTCAAACCTGACCTAAAATCTGAACAAAGTCAGATTCAAACCTGCCCTAAAATCTGAACAAACGTTTGTTAACATAAATTTTTCATAACCAACCAGCTTATCAAAGGACATATATCATCCTAATGTGGCAACTTAGCAAAAAGAAATATGTTCAGATTAGCAAAAGAGATTTTATAGTTCTTACCATAACAACGGCATCGCGACTTGCTAGTGCAAGTATATCAGCACAGGATACGATTCCTGGGCATGCTGCTTCTACACGGGATTTTGCGTCCATTATTACCTCAAAACCACGTAATCCTGTATTCGCCGAAGCGGTTTTCTCCGCCGAAGAACCGTCCAGCAATACAGATGCATCGCAGCCCTGAATTAGATTAACGAACGATTTAATGCACGCAATTTACGATCCCATCAATTGATATCGAAATCTTCTATTAAAAAGAACTCTAAAGCTAGAAAACAAAAATGTATAGTTACTTGTACAAAGCAGTCGTGAAAGAACATGCGTAAAAGAGCCGGAGCAAGAGTGATATCAGATGTGAGGAAGAACTGCACGCTGGATTTCACTAGAAATTCTACGTTCGGGCAGGTGGAAGAGTAGAATCCCACTCTGGTGGCTGCTTCTGCGGACTCCCCCGCGCACCATATCAAACTCACAAGTATAAGTAGTGTGTGCCCAGTTTTTAAGTGAGTTCTCGTCATCTTTTGGGCGATTTTAAGCTCAAGAATCTTCTTGGGCAGCGATGGAGTTAGGATATAGAATTGAGTTTTATAGACGGCAATACATAGAAGAAGGCCAAGAAGACCTATAAGCCTTGTTGAACAACTGGATACCACCACGTTCATAGTAAGCTAACCCAACCCACATCACACAATAATGCCTCTCATTCCTACGCGTTGAGATACTGAGGCCATTTTCCTCAGTTAGTATGTCCTCATCGACAGTAAAAAATCAGCAACAAAACAACTGTGGCCACTGCTCTGGACGACCCCACAGGCTTACGCTTATGCTTACCTGATGGAGAGTCACGTTTATTCTATGGACGACGATGATAATAAGAGTATATATATAGTGGATATCCCCATTTGGAAAGGATTCCCACTCATTCATATAGCACTTGCCTCCGTGTGCTGGAATCCATATTGCGCCCTTATCATGATCATAACCATGACCTACCGCACCGCCTCCCCTGTCTGAATAATTTATTTGTGAATCCTTCCTTTTGGAAATGACAGGAAAACAGCTAATATATCCACCGCCAATACTAAATGAGATAAGGAAAACTTTTTAATGAGATATGCAAAGTTTGAATGGCCATCCTGCAAACAATTGAACTTACGTTACAGCAAAGTTTGAAAAGGCCATTCTGTAAAYAAWTCAACTSCCATTCATGCCYATTTAAATCAATTTCATTAAGACCTGTGTGAAAACAATATCATTGAATCCAATTATCTTTATTTCGTTATGGTTAACCTTCCTCCCTGTCACGGGCTATACTTGTGGCCCTTTGAGCATCCCATACCACCCAAAGAGCTTAGTCGCCGAGCAGCCCTTGCATGACTTTACATATTGGTCTTGAAAAAAAAACCGATTGTATCATTCAGAATACCTCTCATTGTCATGTTCTGGCGAATCCAAGTCAGGCATATTTAGATGATGTGTGGAAGTTTGAATGCCCGTTTCAGGGGATGCTGCTCCATTGCCACTTAACCAGTGACACCTATACCGAGCTACCAAGCATATTCTGACAACCCACTGCCCAGCCTGCAATCTTGTACCAAACATCTAACTAACACATGATAGTCACAGAAGATCATGTTCCTTCTTCCATGTCTGTATCATGTTGTCACCTTGTCATGAATGATAAACAATCTACTACATTGTCAAGTTTAACCATCTATTTAGACTAACACATGATAGTCACAGAAGAAGATCATATTCCTTCTTTCATGTTCGTATCATGTTGACGCCTTGTCATGAGCGATAAACAATCTATCACATTGTCAAGTCTAACTAGCCATCAATAAACAATCTACCACATTGCCAAGTCTAACCAACCATCTAGAATAACACATGATGGTCACAGAAGATCATGTTCCTTCTTCCATGTCCATATCATGTTATCACCTTTCTTCCATGTCCATATCATGTTGTCACCTTATCATGAGCTATAAACAATCTACCACATTGCCAAGCTTAAGAAAAGCCTAACATAGCATCTGGCCGGTCCTTGGTGCTGCCAGCGGACAAGACATTCAAGGGTTAGCGTTTCTTGGTTTGGGATGAAATTTTCAAAAAATTGGGATAATGGGTTCACTATTTAAACTTTTTATTTAGCTTCGCTGAAATTTGGTTCACTTCCAAATTAGTCCAAAGCATTGAAATTGATTGGAAAATTCATTTAATAATATTTAAAACCCTTGACCCAATCTTAACATCTAAATTCCAGAATTCCATAAAAAAAACGGTTCGCTGTTCATCTAATTTTAGAAAGATTATGGTCCCTATCGTGTTTGGCTTTATGTTTTGAGGCGGTGGAAAGTAAACCCTGCCTCTATTTGCAGATTGGAAATATCATTTTATATTCATGGATTCTCAAACGGATTGCACTATCGAAGAAACAACGCACAGTGCATAACACACTAACGATAGGGTGCAATAATTAGCGCACTTTGGTATACATTATGCAAAACAGGTCTCTACCATGGATGGATTGCGCAATGCAAGTGAAAAAACRAAAAAACATGCGGGACCACTTCACAMCGTAAGGAAAATGTTGTGGGCACAACCACAGCATGTATCACTAGCGTCAAAACGGTGATCAGTGTAGTGCGGTGCCACAATTCTGGATTGATTGGGTAATACACTGTTCACGGATTTGATCCCCGTTGGGGCCGGCCAGCAAGAAGTTGTAGGCAACTATAGATCCGGAAGGACTATGGCATGGACTGCATTTTCTTTTTTGAAATTCATTAATTTGGAGGATTTGAACTCGGAATCTCATCAAACTAAGCTGGGAAGATTATGATTTTAATATCTAAACTAGGTTGGGAAGATTATGATTTTAATATCAAAATAATGGAGGTTATAATTGATTGACGTTGCGTTTACATGATAAATTACTTTTTCATTAGGGTTGCTTTTCTATTAAGATAATGATGCACCTGAACTTTTCCTTAGCAGATCCAGGTATCCAACTCACATATGCAGGGTATGCAAGTACCATGCAGTTGACTTTGTTTCATGTCCAATGGATGCCCTAATCTCCAATGCCAGTTGGATGACTGAATCTCTAATAGAAATATGGATGCCCTAATCTCCAACCTCAACAACTGAGATTGACTTTGCTCTATACCTGTTGTATGACTAAATTTCCAATCTAAATATGGATGTCTTAATTTCCAATCTCAGTTAAGATTGACTTTGCTCTATGTTCGTTGGATGATTGAATCTCCCATCTAAATATGAATGCCCTAATCTTCAATCTCAATCTCAGTTGAAATTGACTTTGCTCTATGCCAGTTGGATGACTGAATCTCCAATCGAAATAAGCTCAAGTCCGAGTGTATGACTGAATCAATCGAAATAAGCTCAGGTCTGAGTGTAGGTCTGAGTGTATGAGAATGATCCCAACATCAAAACAATAGAAGTTATGATTGACCATAATTTACTTTTATCACTGGTGTATATTGCACTTTTGTATTTCACTATTTCATCATTGTTGGTTTTTCTCCTTTCTAAATAATGGTGTGAAACTTTTCTTTGGCAATAGAGAGCCTAAATGCATTTTTCACTTCAAAGACGTTGTTCAACATTTTAAGTCTAATGGAAGCTTGAAAAACCATTTTCATCCGAATGAAGATGAGCGTGCCAACAATGATGTGTGTTGAGTTTAACCCAAAACTGTGAGATTACCCATGTTTTAACACACGCATCAAAACCAGTGTATAAAATGACATGCACCAAAACATAGTATTATGTTTACAGATTATTTTAATTCAACTATCATAAAAGTTTTCTCACTCTTTTTAAGTGTAAGTACGTAAAAGTTCTTTCAATCAATGTAGAATAATTTATATTGAGCATTTATTCAAATATTGGTATTTTTTTTTACCAGTGAATGTCAATACATATGACAACCTAACATTTTGAACCTATTATTATGAAATAAACTATATTACATAAATTTAAAAAAAACATTTTAAAATGGATATACTTTCACATTTCCTTCTCATCCAAAGACTCAATCGTTTCCACGCGCTTCATGCTTTAAACCAAAAATAAAATCATGAAAAAACACTTTTACCTAAATACCAAACAACTATATATATCATCAAGTGCAAAATGTAGCCTTAGTAAAATTTTCGTCAGCTGCTTTGTCTTACTACACATGAGTTTATTACAATTTTAGACCAGTTGATCGATGTCAAAGGAGTTCATCAATGTCAAGGTTATTTAACTTCATCAAAATCGCCTTTGTCTTTCCCATAGCTAACAACACAAACTTGCAAAGTCTTATTCGCAAGGCGCGGCCATTTGCAGTCCATGCAATCGACATCATAACATTCAATACACACTTGTAGAGTATTTTAGGTCATTTTCTTTGGAATTGCACAGGGAGTAGGCTAACTCGGGAGCAATCTTCCCTCCCGAGTGTCCTTCTCTGGTAGGTAGCTTTCAGGCGACGGCTGATGCTATCCATGATTAGTGGGCTGCTCTGGCTGCTGCATACTGCCATCCATAGCCATAACAATGTATGCTGCATGCTGCCATCCATGCACGATGGATATTGAATCCGACCATCGTCCATGGCGTTTTCCCATGGAGATCGCTGGCATAAGATTTGTTCGTAAGATTAGGATAGGATGATGGAACGTCGATGTCATGATTCGATCATGCCTAATGAAATTTGAAATTTAAATTTTGTAAAGCCCGCCGGCGAGTTTGTTCGGTTTCATTTTTGCGGCCATATCCATTGCTGCATCTTCTCTCCACTGCTTTCGTTTTCTCTTGTGGCTTGACGCTAATGATTGCGACCCTGGTCAGAAGAACATCTCGACAGGTATCTTGAAATTTTTTAATGTCTTGTTTTATGTCCTCAATTCATTCCATTGTGCAACTTTTTTTTTAAAAACTCCTTTTTTGTCCTTGAAATCGGAATTATTTGACAACTGAAACCTACAGGTTTGGAGTAAAAAATGAGAGAAATCCATTAAAAAAACATAAAAACATGCAATCCTATTAATGTATGTAGGTGGACGGACGGACGGGAGAGATGTATTCTGCTCAGATTCCAGATGGGAATGATGAGGGTTTTACATCTCGAATTATCAGATTCTTCTTCTTCCCCCTGGTGTTGGGCGTGGCTTTTATGGTGAGCATCTGTTGTTCACAGCCAGAGGATTTGTGCCATATATTCTCCTCCCAGTCCATGGTTACACCTGAATAGATGGAGCCCGAATGGCTTTTGGAGGGCGAGAATCACCTCCAAGAGCGATATCTTCAGATACGAGATGGTATCTCTTGAGATTATCGGCGGGCACAGGAACGTGGAAAACACTAGTGATTTTGACAAACTGTATTTTTAAAGGGGACTTGGAGATAATGGATATCAGAATGGACACTTTCTTTTTGCTGCCCCAAGTGGTCCATCAAAGTTCGCTGTATGAATTAAATTTGCGAGGGACAAATTTAAAAGAATTGACAAATGCAATTCTAAAGCTAAGTGAGTGATTGTAGGGAATTGAAATATTAAGTTTTTATTAATTATTTTTTTAAAACTAATAATGATAAAAATTTGAGTTTTATTTAAACTATTTAAACTAACAAAATATATATTTAAAGAAAAGAAATTTTGATTATTTAAATAAACAAAAAGTGGATTGATTTTTATTAATATATTAATGAAATTAAAAAATGATTTTTATAATTTAATATTAATTTTTAAAAGAATTTTTTCTATTTGATATTAATTTGAAATTTTTTTAAAAGAAAATGAAATAATAAAAATCATTACATACTTGATAATATATGATATTAAAATTAAATGAAATTATGGTATTGAAAATTAAATGAAATTATTATTATCTTTTTAAAAGAAATATATTAATTTATTTAAAAAAATATTTAATACAAATTAATTATTTAAATAAATGATTTAGTGATTTTAAATAAAAAAGAATTTAAAAAATCTTTTTATTTGAAATACAATAAAACCAATCTTATATATGTATTTTAGATTTTTGTATTTATGTATAAGGTTGAAAAATTAGGAGTAAAATCACTTAATATTATTAGAATTTCAAGAAAATTAATAATTAAAGATAAAAGAGAGAATTCATCTATGTTATTCATAATTTTAAGAAAACTAATCATTAAAGATAAAAGAGAGAATTCACCTATGTTATTTATAATTTCAAGAAAACTAATAATTAAAGATAAAAGAGAGAATTTACCTATGTTATTTTTAACTTAAGAGATCCATTAAACAATCTTTTACAACTACAAAAGTGAAAAGTGTCACAAATATAAATCCCTTATCATGGATGACTTGAATGTAGAATTTTATATTTTTAAAGTAGATCATATGGATTCAAGTTTTAAGGATTTCATCACAATTTTGTAAGTCTTCTATATGCTAAAGTGTAGAGGAAGTTAATTATGCTTATAGAATTAGATATACAGAGTGTACATAAGACAATGTTTTGGGATGGGATTTTTTTATTATATTGTTAGAGGCAAAAAGTATTAGAGAATTAAAGATAAAAGAGAGAATTCACCTATGTTATTTTTAACTTAAACGATCCATTAAACAATCTTTTACAACTACAAAAGTGAAAAGTGTCACAAATGTAAATCCCTTATCATGGATGACTTGAATGTAGAATTTTATATTTTTAAAGTAGATCATATGGATTCAAGTTTTAAGGATTTCATCACAATTTTGTGGAAGTCTTCTATATGCTAAAGTGTAGAGGAAGCTAATTATGCTTATAGAATTAGATATACAAAGTGTACATAAGACAATGTTTTGGGATGGGATATTTTTATTATATTGTTAGAGGCAAAAAGTATTAGAGTTTATGTCCTTTTATTCTAATTAATAAGAAACTAATTAAATTTCTTGTAAAATCAAGGAGTTTGACAAGGTTGACTCATTTCCTCTTTTCTATACATCTTAGTTTCTAAAAGTCTAACTTGTCTTCTAGCTTGATTGAGTAAATATTCCTAAATGTTTAGAAATATCAATAGGTATTAAATTTAGCCATCAATTATTGATGAAAGTCACTATTATGCTCAAAGAGATATTGGACTAATTTTAAAGGATGCCTCATCTTATGACTCATCATGGAAGAAGCCATAGTTCAACAGGAGATGATGATAAGGCAACAATATGCCAAGTTATTGTTAGTGTGCCATTGGAAACCAAAGGTAGAGTTAATATGTCTTGAGGATGCGAGGAAGTTAAAGTTTGCAAAGGGACTAATGAGCTACAAGATTGCCTTAAGGAGTGTTGGTGGCCAAACCCACAAGATGAGGAGATTCATTCAATGGTCAAAGGAAAAGAACGTGATAAAAAAATGATGGCATGTTGATAGATGGATAAGGAACCATATTAATAAATGGAACAATGTGGCGGCTAAAAAGATGAACAAACATGAGCATGGTGATGGAGCAATTAGAGTAGTGACCATAGTTAGAAGAGGAAGAGTCATCAACTGAATTGTTACATAAGTTAGAAGGATTGAGGATAAATAAAGAATGACTATAAGAGATTGATACTCTCAGCATAGGATGCAATAGCCACACTTAATTTTAAGAGGATGAGAGCCCATGGATGGTCAATGGAGAGTAGGAGTGATAGGGTGTTAGTATTATCCTTCATTGCAATTGTATTTGGTAACCCTAAATAAACAAGAGTATTTACTTGTTTATTATATTATATATATTTATTATTTTTTTATAGGACTATGTTGAACCATGTGAGGCTTATGTGAATGTTTTATCAATGTATTCAATGAGAGTACAAGGAGATTTGTTCTTTGACATATGTTCCTTGAATTATGGAGTGATAATAAATGAATTTGCATAGTTGTGAATGTTTCTAAGTGAATTAAATTCTATGTAATAATATTGAGAATCTCGAAATTAGAAGTAAATCCTTATGTGAAGAGAGGATGATCTTTACGAGACTCTCGAGTACATGAACAAGGGAAAAAATGAGTCAAATTCATTAAGTGGAAGGAAATAGATATCAGTAATGACACACCTCTAGGTACAATTTGTGTGTGTGTGTGTGTGTGTGTTGGTTTACACTAACCAAGTGCTATAGGTTATGAAAAGTCATAGAAGTGGGTCCAAACCCACAATACCTAGAAGCAAGAACTCTTACATTGATGAGATCACATATATGATGTAGAAACATTCCTGGGGTTTTATAAATCCTACAACCCCCCCCCTCCACACACACATCACTTGATGCCCCCTAAAAAAAATCCAGTTATGTTTTTGTTTTATTTCATGTTTTTCTAGATTTTCAGTGGTAACAAGGGTTCAATGTTTTGATCATCTCAATCTCATCTCTTGGATTTAAGGTATGAAAATTGAACATATTATAGAGGACACCTTCCTATGCCTTCACACCAAATTTCATAAAAATGTATTGAGTTTAAGCACCATGTATATGTTTGAAGCTAGCACACAACAATTTCCATATTTTTATAGTAACATGGGCTTAGCAGTTTGACCAGTTGGCTTCAATTCTTGGAGTTGGAGTTTGAATTTTTTATATGTTTTAGAGGACATCTTCCTCTACCTTTCCTCCAAATTTCATCAAAAACATGTGCATATATGCATTTTGACTTCTGTATATGCGCATATACAGAAGGAAAAATGCACATATACGGAAGCTCTATTCCATATATGCACATTTTTCCTTCTGTATATGCGCATTTTGTCTTCCATATATGCGCATTTATGGAAGCCAAAATGCGCATTTACGGAATCTCTATATATGTATATAGAGCTTTCGTATATGCGCATTTTGGCTTCCTTAAATGCACACATACCGAAGTCAAAATGCATATATACAAAAGCTCCCTTCTGTATAAGCGCATATACAAAAGCCAAAATGGGCATATACGGAAGATCTCTTTTGTATATGTGCATTTTGGCTTCCGTAAATGACCATATACATAAGAAAAAATGCACATATACGGAACCTCTCTTTCGTATATGCACATTTACGAAATCCAAAATCCGCATATACGGAAGAGAGCTTCCATATATGTGCATTTTGGCTTCCCTATTCCGTATATGCACATTTTGGCTTCTGTATTCTGTATATGCGCATTTTGGCTTCCGTATATGCACATTTTGGTTTCCATAAATGCGCATATACAAAAGAAAAAATGTGCATATACGGAAAATGCACATATACGAAAGCTCTCTTTCGTATATGCGCATTTTGTCTTCCGTATATGCGCATTTACACAAGACAAAAATGTGCGTTCAAGGAAGAGAGCTTTCGTATATGTGCATTTTGGCTTCTGTATATGCACATTTACGGAAGCCAAAATGCGCATATACGGAAGAGAGATTTTGTATATTCGCATTTTGGAAATGATCTTCTATATATGTGCATATACGGAAGTGGTCGACTTCCATATATGTGCATATATAGAAGCAGCTCGATTCTGTATATGCCCATATCTGGAAGTGGTCGGCTTCCGTATATGCACATATACGAAAGTCGACCACTTCTGTATATGCACATATACAGAAGCTGACCACTTCCATATCTGTAAATATATGGAAGTGGTCGTTCATATATGGAAGTGATCGGCTTCCATATATGCGCATTTACAAAAGTCGAATATGCACATCGGTTGGAAGCTGACCACTTCCATATATGTGTGCCTTTTGTATATGGAAGTCAGTGTGCATATTCAAATTTTGTAAATGTGCATATATGGAAGCTAACCACTTCCATATATTTACATACATGGAAGTGGTCGGCTTTTGTATATGTGCATATACAGAAGTGGTCAAATTTCGTATATGTGCATATACGAAAGTGGGCCACTTCCAGATATGGGCATATACTGAATCGAGCCACTTCTGTATATGTGCATATACAAAAGCCAACCACTTTCATATATGCACATATATGGAAGCTCTCTTCCAAAATGCGCATATACAGAAGAGAGTATATGTGCATTTTGGCTTCCGTAAATGCGCATATACAAAAGCCAAAATGCACATTTATAGAAGCTCTCTTCCATAAATGCACATTTTTGTCTTCTGTAAATACGCATATATGGAATACAAAATGCACATATACGAAAGAGAGCTTCCGTATATGTGCATTTTCCGTATATGTGCATTTTGTATTTTGTATATGTGCATTTACAAAAGCCAAAATGTGCATACACGGAAGCCAAAATGAGCATATACGGAAGCTCTCTTCCGTATATGCGCATATAAGGAAGAAAGATTCCTTATATGTGCATTTTGGCTTCCGAAAATACGCATATACGGAAGAGAGCTTCCATATGTGTGCATTGGCTTCTATATATGCGCATTTACGGAATTCACCACACATAATACTATATCATGCAATGGTAACCATTTGATTAATATTTCACCATTAAAGTTAAAGGCATCGACTTGTAGTTAATGTTGGGCGTAGTTCTAGAGGTCACAGTTCCACAGGTCACAGTTCCATAGGTCATAGTTCCAAAGGTCATAGTTCCATAGGGCATAGTTCCATAGGTCATAGTTCCAAAGGCCATAGTTCCAGAGCTCATAGTTCCAGAGGGCGTAGTTCCACAAGTCATAGTTCCAAAGGTCAGAGTTCCACAATTCATAGTTCCAAAGGTCATAGTTCCAGAGGGCGTAGTTCTAGAGGTCATAGTTCCATAGGTCATAGTTCCAGAGGGCATAGCTCTAGAGGTCACAATTCCACAGGTCACAGTTCCACAGGTGTTTCTAGAGGGCGTAGCTCCAGAGGTCACAATTCCATAGGTCATAGTTTCACGGGTCATAGTTCCAGAGGGCGTAGTTCTAGAGGTCATAGTTCCTGAGGTCATTGTTCTAGAGGGCATAGTTCCACAAGTCATAGTTCCACAGGTGAAACATATGCCTCCTCTTCAGGAGCATCCTCATACATAGCCATAAAAATATTATTTTCCTTACACTTGTGCCTTGAAAAATATTTTTAATCATAGTTATAGAAAATACCCTTGAGTTGGCATTCAACCATTTCTTCCTAGGCTAATTTCTTGATCTTGAGGGGAGTGGTAGGAGGGGAGGGATTGGTGGGTTTAGGGCGATGAATAAAGGAGGGCTTCCTGGTTTGGGAGGAGACAATGTGTTGTACTTCCTTGGCTCGTTTAATAGATTCCAAACAAGTCTGGGGGCGAGCCATTAGGACATGGGAACAAATTTCATCCTTTAGGCCACTGATAAAGCATTCTCGGAAGAATGCATCTGACATGCCCTCCATTTTAAAATCCAAGTGGTCAAAGACGACTATAAAGTCTTCCACTGTGCCAGACTATTTCAACTTGGTGAGATGACCTAAATGGTGGGGGGTTGGTGTCGAACCAGAAAATGGTGGGCGATATCATTGAGGTGCTTGATTGCGAAAAAGCTTCGTTTAGGCCCTCAAAATGGCCTGGGAAGTTTAGGAACTGAAAAAATGTTAAAAATAGTAAATTCCCATAAGACTATTTTGAGCCAGTTGTAATAGGTGGGTGGCCACCGATATCCACCTGGATCAGACAGGGCTGCACAGAAAAAAGGTTACAATGGAGGGTATCATGTCAGATAGGGAAAAGAGAGGAATCTGTTGGAAAATTGGTTGTCAATGATGTTGACCTTAGAAGAAGTCTAGAAGCCTCTATAAGTGATGGGTATTTGAAGAAATCTCCAAAGTGGTCCCCTTATGGCATAGATTTAAGCATGGCCCTCATGGGAAGACGCTTCAAATAAGTCTAGAAGAATCCCTAGAAATATGGTCAAATGGTTAAGTGGTTAGGAAGTCCTAGAGGTGTGTTCATGAAGCACAAAGTTGATTGAAGAAAAAGAGTATGAAGGACATTGAAAATGCATGCAAAACATCCATTGATTAATAGTCCTCGTCAAGCTGTCTCCAACGGTAGGTGGTATGCCATGTGGTTCCTCAAGGTTGAGGATTCATTCCCTATTAAATATGAAGCCTCAAAGTATGGTCAAGAAGCTCTGGATATAAGGTCAAGAAGTTATAAGTTTTCCCTAAAGTCAAGTAAAGGAAAAATATTTGTTGCAAACAAGAAGTTACATGTTGAATCAAGGTCAAGTAAAGAAGGTACTTGGAAGGGTATAAATATCGGTATATATACTGATATATATACTGAGTAGATATACCAGTATATATACTAAGTATATATACCGAGTATATATACCGATATATATACCGACACATATACCTAGTATATGTCAATATATATATATATATATATATATATATATATATATATATATTAGGTATATGTGTCGATATATATACTCGGTATATATACCAGTATATATATACCGGTATATATACTCGTATTATATTAACAGAGGTAGCGATGGAATCCCTTAAAGGGAAAGGATTTTGTGTGTTTGAAGAACAATTCACATACATAAGGATTTTTGGTTTCTAGGGGAATTCACATACATAAGTACCCACATTTGAACTCACCTCATTATGTGAATCTTCCTGAATTGGTTGTTTCTTTCTCCTCGGTGAAATTTTGCTTCAGATGGTTGTCACCTTTCCTTCAACAAGAGATTATTTGTTGTCGTCTCCCCCTTGAAAAATTTCTTGCGCCCTACTAAATACTGTGGGGTAACTGATGGATAGCATGTGGGCCACAAAAATTCCTTCTAGTTCAAAGCCTCCAATTACCTCCACTTCTTTCTTAACAAGGATTCGAAGAATCCAACCATTTCAATGAGCTCTTGACGATAATCCCAGAAATTTTGAGTTGCATAGTGATAAATTTCCTCTTTCTTTTATTGTCGAAGAATAGGGACCATGTCTTGCATTGTCTACATAGCTCATGCACCAAAACTTGGTCACACATGAATCAAGGAAGAAGCAGTAAAGCCTTATGTATGTGAATTATTCTTCAAACACATAGAATCATTTCCCTTTAAGGGATTCCATCACTGCCTCTATGAGCTTGGCAGGCTCGGTTCCTATGAGCATACTTCTGCATTAGTATTTTAAAGGATTAGTATATATAAAGGATCAGTATATATACCAGTATATATACTTAGTATATATATCGATATATATACTGGTATATATACTGACACATATACGTAGTATATATATTGAGATATACTAGGTATATGTGTCAGTATATATATATATATACTCATTATATATACGCATATATATATTTAGTATATATATTGGTATATATACTAGGTATATGTGTGTTAGTATATATATTGGTATATATACTCAGTATATATATTGGTATATATACTCAGTATATATACTAGGCATATGTGTGTCAATATATATATACTGGTATATATACTCAGTATATATATCGGTATATATACTCAATATATATCGATATATATACTCAGTATATATACCGATATATATTATCGACATATATATTCTAGTATATATACTCAACATATATACTAGGTATATATGTCGGTAATATATACCGGTATATATACTGAGTATATATAGTGGTATATATACTCAGTATATATACCAATATATATAATAGAATCCTTTCCCTTTAAGGGATTCCATCCTTGCCTCTGTGAGCTTGGCAGGCTCGGTTCTTATGAGCATACTTTTGCATTAGTATTTAAAGGATTAGTATATATAAAGGATCAATATATATAACAGTATATATACTTAGTATATATACATATATATACTGAGTATATATACTGACACATATACCTAGTATATATACTGACATATACTAAGTATATGTGTCGGTATATATATATACTCAGTATATATACTAGTATATATACTAGGGTCAGTATATATACTAGGTATATGTGTGTGTGTATATACCGATATATATACTAGGTATATGTGTGTCAGTATATATGCTGATATATATACTCAATATATATATCGATATATATACTCAATATATATACTCATTATATATATCGGTATATATTACCGACATATATATTCTAGTATATATACTCATTATATATACCAGTATATATACTAGGTATATATGTCGGTAATATATACCGATATATATACTGAGTATATATAGCGATATATATACTCAGTATATATACCAATATATATACTAGGTATATATGTCGATAAAATATACCGGTATATATACTGGTATATATACTGAGTATATATATCGGTATATATATACTAGGTATATGTGTCGGTATATATACTCAATACATATATATCGGTATATATATGGAGTATATATATGTGAATCTTCCTGAAGTGGTTGTTTCTTTCTCCTGGGTGAAATTTTGCTTCAGATGGTTGTCACCTTTCCTTCGACAAGAGATTATTTGTTGTCGTCTCCCCCTTGCAAAATTTCTTGCACCCTACTAAATAATGTGGGGTAACTGATTGATAGCATTTGGGCCACAAAAATTCCTTCTAGGTCAAAGCCTCCAATTACCTCCACTTCTTTCTTAACAAGGATTCAAAGAATCTAACCATTTCAATGAGCTCTTGACGTTAATCCCATAAATTTTGAGTTGCATAGTGATAAATTTCTTCTTTCTCTTATTGTCAAAGAATAGGGACCATCTCTTGCATTGTCTACATAGCTCATGCACCAAAACTCGGTCACACATGAATCAGGGAAGAAGAAGTAAAGCCTTATGTATGTGAATTATTCTTCAAACACATAGAATCCTTTCCCTTTAATGGATTCCATCATTGCCTCTATGAGCTTGGCAGGCTTGGTTCCTATGAGCAAACTTTTGTATTATATTTAAAGGATTAGTATATATAAAGGATCAGTATATGTACCAGTATATATACTAATATATATATCGGTATATATACTGAGTATATATAATGACACATATACCTAGTATATATATTGACATATACTAGTTATATGTGTCGGTATATATATATACTCAATATATATACTCGTATATATACTTAGTATATATATTGGTATATATACTAGGTATATGTGTGTCAATATACATATGGGTATATATACTCAGTATATATACCAGTATATATACTAGGTATATGTATGTCAGTATATATACTGGTATATATACTCAGTATATATACTGGTATATATACTCGATATATATACTCAATATATATATATATATCGGTATATATTACCGACATATATATTATGGTATATATACTCAATATATATACTAGGTATATATGTCGGTAATATATATCGGTATATATACTGAGTATATATAGCGGTATATATACTAGGTATATATGTCGGTAATATATACCGGTATATATACTAAGTATATATATTGGTATATATACTGAGTATATATATCGGTATACATATACTAGGTATATGTGTCGGTATATATACTGAGTATATATATGTGTGTGAATCTTCCTGAATTGGTTGTTTCTTTCTCCTCGGTGAAATTTTGCTTCAGATGGTTGTCACCTTTCCTTTGACAGGAGATTATTTGTTGTCGTCTCCCCCTTGCAAAATTTCTTGCACCCTATTAAATACTGTGGGGTAACTGATGGATAGCATGTGGGCCACAAAAATTCCTTCTAGGTCAAAGCCTCCAATTACCTCCACTTCTTTCTTAACAAGGATTCGAAGAATCCAACCATTTCAATGAGCTCTTGACAATAATCCCATAAATTTTGAGTTGCATAGTGATAAATTTCCTCTTTCTTTTATTGTCGAAGAATAGGGACCATCTCTTGAATTGTCTACATAGATCATGCACCAAAACTCGGTCACACATGAATCAGGGAAGAGGTAGTAAAGCCTTATGTATGTGAATTATTCTTCAAACACATAGAATCCTTTCCCTTTAAGGGATTCCATCACTGCCTCTGTGAGCTTGGCAGGCTCCGTTCCTATGAGCATACTTCTGCATTAGTATTTAAAGGATTAGTATATATAAAGGATCAGTATATATACCAGTATATATACTTAGTATATATATCGATATATATATTGAGTATATATACAGAGTATATATACTGACACATATACCTAGTATATATATTGACATATACTAGGTATATGTGTCAGTATATATATATACTCAATATACACTCGTATATATACTTAGTATATATATTGGTATATATACTAGGTATATGTGTGTCAGTATATATACTGGTATATATACCAGGTATATGTGTGTCAGTATATATACTGGTATATATACTCAATATATATACCGATATATATACTCAATATATATATCGATATATATACTCAATATATATACCGGTATATATTACCGACATATATATTCTGGTATATATACTCAGTATATATATCAGTATATATATGAGGTATATATGTCGGTAATATATATCGGTATATATACTCAGTATATATACTCATTATATATACCGACACATATACCTAGTATATGTCCATATATATACTAGGTATATACTTAATATATATACCGTTATATATACTCAATACATTACCCTCAGTATTTATACCGGTATATGTACTAATCCTTTATCCTTTATACTTGACAGGCTTGGTTCCTATGAGCATACTTCTGCATTAGTACAAAGTATCAGTATATATACCGGTATATATACTCAGTATATATATAGGTATATATAATGAGTACAGATATTGTTATCACATAAAGTTGTCAAGGGCCATAGTCGCCCAAGTCTTTGTTTACAAAGTCTGCAGCCATGAGCGCTAAGTCAAAAGGTCAAGCAAATTTTTAATATGGGTCGTAGTTCTCATTAGGAGAGATTAACGATGGAAAATAATCGCGGGAATCGAGAGTTTGAAATGTTGTTAAAATTGTTCATCAAAGATCTGAACTCCTGAAACCCGAAATCAGAGGGAAGCGTGGCACCGGATCCAGGGATTCGTGGTTTCGCGAATCAGAGGTTTTAGCATGGAGTAGCTGGCGACTGGGGTTTTCGAGGAAGCAATCGTGGTCGTCAAAATTGAAACAAGTCCGACCGTCGATCTGAATAAGTTCATTTCGCAAGTTCGAGCATCGAGATATTTGGTATCAAGTTGAGTGAAGACTCTCGAAGGACGAAATCCTGAAGCGCCTTTGGATATAAGCGTCGAGTATATATACTGATATATATACTAGGTATATATGTCGGTATATATACTTGTATATATACTAGGTATATATGTCGGTATATATACTTGTATATATACCTAGTATATATACTGATATATATATTGAGTATATATACCGATATATATACTAAGTATATTTACAAGTATATATACTGAGTGTATATATCTACACATATATCCTGAAATCTTGCCCATTCGGTCATCGGGGAACTAAGGAGGGAAGGGAAGGAAAGAGGTCTTTGGGAACTCTGGTGGTCTAGAGGTTCAGTTACCCGATGCGATAAACTCCTTCCTGAGCTTACTAAGAAAGATCAACGGGTGAGATCTCTCGACCCTCTAATCCAACCACTGATATTTAAAGTTTGCATTCAAAGGTTTAAGCTAGACAGAGGCCCATGCTCGACCCGCGTAAATCTTGTGTGATTGATTGTTGATGTCGATCATGGGATCACCATATTCTTCTCATCACCTAAGATGACAAATATATAGAGAAGATTTTATCATTTACTATCAATGTGGTATAACACATCAAAGTAGAGAAGATTGTATGGTTGTAGTCGAAGGTATTCCAAGATGCCACAAGACAAGAGTATCCTATTTTTATGAGAAAATGAATTTTTATTATCCAAACTATGTTTTACAACAAAATGATAAAAATGATTACAAAAGATTATCAATTTTAGTTTTTGTCCATCCATCTAGCTTTTGTAATTGAATTTTCCCCACACCCAGGGTAGTTTCAATTACCTTGGGCATGGGGAGAATTCTCACATCACCACCCATCTTTGCATTGTGATACAATTTGAAGACCAATTAAATTAGTTAAATCTAAATTTTATCCCTTCTGAGCAACAAACAGTATTGTGGGGGATTGCTTTATTCTAGGGAAAGGTTTTACTCTTTCTTCTAATATTAAAGTAGGTAGTGTAATTTAAATTTTATCCCTTGCAAGTTTATCTCTCCTTTGCAATATTGCATGAATTGCAAGTGATTATTCCAAGAAAAAGCTTTGTCATCTAAGTTTTGTCTTTTGTATAATAGGTACACCAAGAAAAGGTTTTTCTAGGGAAGTAAAGAGTTCGAATCTTACCCCATGATATAAAAGATATTATAATGACTTGTTGAATGCAAAATAGAAGTGGATATTTTATTGTGTTATTGTGGAAGTTCAATCAAATTTGTTACGCAATTTATATCCAAAGAACTATAAAAATTCCAATGATACATTGCACTTTGAAATTTAAGTTTAATTCTTAGAAATTTAAGTTCAATGCATTTACATACCAAAAAAGAAATTTGGCGTTGTATAAATGTGTGGAAAATTTTAAATGACACGTGGTCAAGACAAAGAAACTTGTAGGTGGTTCAAAAAAATTTAATCGTCATCTAAATTTCATTTGGCAGGGAAGGATGAAGTGAAATTCGAGGCCTCCTAAAAACCTTTATCGTTTTTCATCTAAATTTCATTTGAAAGGGAAGGGTAAAGTGAAATTCCAGGCCTCCTAAAAACCTTTATCCTTTATAATATAAATTCTTTTAACATAAGAATTGACCACTAGCTGCCTCTAGTTCTTACCAATACCCATTTTTTTGACTGATCGAGTCCTTTCTTTTGCAGAAACTAGGAGGAAATAAAGTATTTTATAGTTACCCTAGAAGTAAAGAGAATGTATCTTCGAAGTGGGTTTGTTGGAGAGTAGAAAACTGGGGAGGACGTAGATAAATCATGTAGAAAATATTATCGCTCCGTATTAATTGAGGGAGGACGTTTCTCCCCAATAATCGCTCACTCACTTGCCTAACTATGGGGAGATCTGTAGTTGGCTCTGCGGGCTCACCCGCAACCCAGGCCTTATATTGTTGGTGTTTCATTGTGTTCCACCTCAAATAATATAGTGGCACCATTCCCTAATTCTTAAGTAGGTAGCGCTCAAGTGGAAACGCTAACTATTCAAGTGTTGGGGTGGGTTTCAGGCAGACCAAAGAAAGGTTGTTTCCCTTATCCCTGGTTTATTTATACTAATAAGAATTGGAGAGGTTTTTTTCTTCGGGCTAACTCACTTAGAATAGTTGGATTTATGAGGCTAGAAAAATGAATCGAAATCGTATGCCCGCCCATTTCCGCATCTAAAGGAAGGGAGAGCGGATGGATCGCATCCAAAAGGATGGATCAGATCAAGGGGAAAATGGATTGAGGGGAAGGATTAGATGGCATTGATGAAACAGAGCAGTTGCCGGAGAACAAAAAGGATTGGATGGAAATGCCTCACCCTCTTCCTTTACTCAACGCACTGTTAAATCTTTAACAGTTCAAACAACGGTGGGAATTCTACGTCATTATTAACGAGATTGTAGTAAATGTTCTTACACCTATAATGATATGCATTGAATCCTGAAAGTGTTGAAAAATTTAAGAATTTAACAAGTAACCTCGGGTTGAATTAAGGCATCCCAAGTTAGAAATATCCATCTTATGAAACAACATTATTTTGATTTTTTTTAAAACGACATCAATTTCCCCAAGCCAAAGAATCATAAGAATTTGAATGAAAAGGAATACTAAATAATCGACAAGCTTTGTTCTGTTGGTAAAAGGTCTGAGATAATCTGAATTTCCCGCTTGGTAAGTAATTCTCCGTACTTGGTAATTAATTCACGGTGCCAAGGCGATCTCTGTTGTTGAGTTTCTTCGGTGAGCCAATCTTTACCAACCGGTTGGTAGACGGGTTTAATGGCAATGAATGGCATGCAACAATGAATTCACTGCCAACTAATCCACTTCAAGTCCATGGTTGCGGCTACGGATAAGGCTTGCCAGCAATCTATCGTTATCCCCGACATCAGATTTCCTCATAAATTTCAATTTCAAAGATGTGAATATGTCACCTAACCATAGTTTAACATTGTTTGAAGTTGCATAATTTGTATGGTCTTATAAAATATAACATTTCAGTTCAATGCTTCCATGTACCTTCGATCTTTTGTTTAGTTCACCAATTAATTATAATATCCCCAAGGACGAGCCCCTGTTGTAATTATGTTTAGTAGGCTGGTGAGCCGAGTGTTGATAAGTTGGTGGGCTTATGTGTTATTTAGGCTGGAGAGCCTAGGTGTTAAAGGCCAGGAGCCTGATTTTTGTATATGTAATTATGCAGATCATTAATAAAATATAAACATCGTTGCGTGCCGACCGACCATGAAGAAAGAGTGATGGGGGACTAAGCTTCCACAAGGCTAGGTAAGGGAGAGGGGGCTGAAAGGTTGGAAGAAGGGCTAAGATTGAGAGCTTAAGTCCTTCAGATAATAATTTATTATTATTCCAAAGTGGTGTGAAAGATATATTTTTATCCTAAGTTCTTGGAAAAGGGAACGCATACTTGATGGAGTGCATGCAGCTTCATGGGCGACATGTGTCGGCCTAGGCACATGCAATTTAACCCAAGAATTGAGTCGTGATGGGGGTTCGTCCTCCATTCTTCCGTCTTCTTTCTGAACCATGTGAGTGGGCATCTGATCTCCGCATACCCTCACGCAACACTAAAACCAGAAAACCGTGATGTTTTCCTGAGAAGCGGATGCATCCTCTGTCTGAACCATTTGAGTCTGCGTTCGACCTCTGCGTTTATTCCTTGTCACACACCCTGAAAACCAGTGGCAAACCCATGGACTGAGTCGTGTCTCTTGTGTGTCCTGTTAACCTAGTTTATCCACACTGCAAATCTGAGTTCGTGCTTAACCGTTTGGGTTGTTGTCTTCTGTGAAACCTGAGCATACCGTAATTGTCTATGTCGTGTGTGTTATAATTGTGGGTTGTTGTGTCCACGCAATCCGTTGTCTGAGTGTGAATTTCTACCATCATATGTTCCTTGTTGAGCCTTATTGTTGTCCTCCTTGTGCTGGAATGGAGCTGAAGAAGCAGGTTGTCAAGCCTGTGTGCAACACTCTCTCCAGGTGAGAGAGGTGGTTGTGGTTGAAGAAGTAGGTTGTCAGGCCTGTGAGCGACTCTCTCTAGGTGAGAGAGTATGTGGAGGAAGTGAGAACTCCTGGAAGGGGTCCTATAGTTGCCACAGAGTTCGGAGAATTCCGGTCTGGCTTGTTGCTGAAGCCCAAGGCAAGGGAGGTTTAGCAGCCGAAGGATTGTTCGGTGTAACAGTGAAGGTGTATACTCCTGGGGTGGGACATGCATGTGGGGAATGAGAGTCTGTGAGAAGTGGGCATAAGTGGCTCATGGGAGAGAATCCATCCTCATAAACTGTGTGTCTTCCTATTGACCTTGCCTAGCCTAGGATTCCCTTGCCCAGTGGAGCTTAGTCCCAGCTCGGGGGTGACCTACTGTTGAGAGTGATGAGCAGTGTGGTCTAAGGCTGGGGGGTTTGTGGAAGGTCTGCACGCAATTGGTGGTGTTACGCCAGTTTAAAAGATAAGTATTAATTGTGTACTTAATTCATATGTGATGCATGTCTGTGTCTTGAAATGTTATCATGTATTTCGTTGCATGTATGAATTGTTATTAATTTTATTAAGTCTGTATGTTAGCAGTAATTCTTTGATTACTCTGTGTTAAGTCATTTAACTTCATTTAAATCCATACTATATAAGTGTTATTCCACGTAGTATCATTTCCCGACAGTGGGGTTGATGGTCGAGGACGTTACAATATGGTATCAAAGCTTTAAAGGCTAAGTTAAGGTTTTGTACGTAGCGTTTCCCGGCCTGGTGGTGGCTGGGGACGTTACATTAATGGTCTGTTTATTTCATGTTGCCTCATTCACGAAGGGATTATCTTCGGTTGTTCGAATGGTGGACTATGGATGGTTTGAATTGAACTGTGAAGAGAGCACGGAGAGGTCCCCGATTGTATCTGTCACAATCCATAATAATGGGAGTTACTAGGTGCTCCAATAATAGAAGGCAGTTGTTAAATTGACATAAAAGCGAGGAAAAAAATTCCAACCACTTTTTTTATAATCCTTGGGTAACGTTACGAGTCTAAGCCTTGCATCTAAATGAAAATGAATTGAACATAGTGGTAAATTTGATGCAGAAAAGAGACTAACCATTAATTTAACGACTTCTTCGAATCATTAATGATTATGGTTCTGCCAGGCTTGAGAGGTTTCCAGAACCACCACTTCTACGCATGAATATTTTTAAAACTAGCCCCGCCACTTAACGATCTACCCTAAAAAAACAATGGTAAGCAATTGGAAGGAAGCTACATGAAAACAATTGTTAAATCTCGACCAACATTTTCATTTGATGCACTGTAGCCTTGGGTAATCGTCGCCATAACCTCCAATCAGCTATTGTTGTATCTTTTGCAACCATTTTAATTTTGAATTCAAAATTAAAATCAAACATCCCATCGCATTTAAATTGGCACTGCCAAACCGAGCAATCCATCCATATCATGGAAACGGTGTGCAAATATGGTGTTAACGGAAACTGCGTGGGGATGGACGGAAAATGGACGAAGGTAATATGATGGGACTTGGAAGGCACGCAGTGATGAGAATATGCACATGATGCCATGCGATCTATGGACTCCATAACATATGAGTATATCCATTCACTGACAAAGTCTTAATGACTCTGCAGCAGTCTGGATATTGCTTGCCCTTGCAGAAATTCTTGAGGATTCAGAAAATATGGCACTCTACATATTTATTATTCCATTGATTTTCCACCAAATCTTAACAATTTTCCAAATCTGCCAAACAAGATAAAATTGTTTAAAAAAAATGAATTTTATAGAATTTTCGAAATTAAAAAATTTTATTATAAAAATGGGAGATTTTTCCATAGTAAAATTTATTCAAATAACTTACAACTAACATACCAGTCCAATCTATACAAATATCTCTATTGTATCTTCTTTGTAAATATAAATAGTAAAATTTTCAATTAAATATATTAATATTTATCCGAGTAATTAGTTGAAAAAACATAGCAGTGTCTCACTGAGGGAGTTTATTGTACTTTAAAATCTTCCCATAAAATATAAAATAATGAAAACGATGGTAAGAAGTTACATGTAATTATTCATAAGAGAGACTTTACTGTAATTTAAATGTAAACTATTCACAAGTTTATCAGAAGTTATTATCAAAATGTAAACTATAATCAAATTGTTATTATCTTAATAGAACTCATGTCAATTTCACATTATGGCGATGATAATTGACATTGATATTTACGAGCCGACATTGACTGTTATAATAGAATTAGAACCGTTTAGAGAGCCATTTAATATAATCACAGAATTTTTTGAAGTTTATCAGTAAGAAGATGGATGTTATATGTTTATTTTATTTTATTTTGATTTATATATTATGGTATAATTTTACCAGAGTTGTGGAAAGAGAGTGTGTTATAACGTCCAACCCTCAAAAAATTAGCTAACATAAATATTTTATATCATTTATCTCAATCTTGTGGTTAATATTATAAATTGGTAAAAAAAAAAACAATTTTATAAAATTACTTTATATTTTTTCCAATAATCAATATAATCTCATTTTATAATTTTTTTCCTTACAGTGGAACGAATTATTACAATATTTAAATACTGAGTTGCACTTCCCAAATTAATTTACTTATAATAAATAATAATAAATATAATTTATAAGGACTAGTAGCCAAATTGACCATCAATTCCCAACCATTAAACCCTTCACATAATACAACTATATTAACATGAAAATAAACCTAATTTTAGGCTTTGTGCATGGTTTTGACTTGCATTACCAGGCAAAGTTTTTCTTCAGTCTGTACATTACAATCCTTAGTCATTTTCGTTCACACATTGGATTGGTGTACTGTCGTTCCAAACGTCATGAAACCGGACTCCACTAGTAATTCCAAACTCTTCTTGATGTGGTGATTCCAAATCATTTCGAATGACTGGATGTTCGTTCAAATGCCAAATATCATCCTACCATAGAGACCCACAAAAAACCTTCGTAATCTTAGCATAGCCATACATGGCATCAAAATACATAATATGGGCCATTGAATCTCCATGCATATGGTTGATGATGATTCCAAGTTTGTGAGGAGTAATTAGGTCTGCTACGAAACCAAGCTCGGTGCCCACACCATCGTAATATGTCAGTTCCCCTATATCATGTGTCATCGAGGTCGCTTCATTACTCTCATTTGCAGTTACTCGCTTCATTGAACCCGTGTCATCGGTGGACTCAATAATATGATCTGTTTGGGCCTTCAACCGAATTTCATCTTCCAAAGAATTAATAACCCCATTGATGCCAACGTCAGTCTCTTCTGGCTTGTTGTCATTGTTATCCATATTATCTATCTGCTCGAGCAACGACATGAGAGCATTGTCATAACTCAAAGTTCACTTATCGTTTGGCAAAGCGAATTCGCCATTCCCTGTACTTGTAGATGCATAAGAGAACGCAACAGACAGTTCTGCAGCGGCAACTTGAATGAGGCATGGAGACAAAGAACGGCAACAACAACTTCTTCTACCATGGCGTCTCGCGGATCCTCCTCTTTAGCCTGCGGTGGGATTTCCAATTTGACTGTGAAGGTATGTCGTACGAAGAACATAGCAAGGCCGAACATCTACCTGTGGGAGGACCTACCAGAATTAGGAACTCGGGAGGGAATATTGCTCCTGAGTTAGCCTACTCCATTGCACAGACCCTCATCCCAAAGCAAAGTGTGGGTGGTAGTCTAATTAGACATTTTGGAGGACCATGGGAGAGATCATACACAGAAAATTACTTTTTATCTATTGCATTATAGAACATACCTATTTATACAATACAAAGTAAGCTCAAAGTATCCACTATCACAAATTCACAAATTCATCTTGTCTTTATTAGTATCTTCTTCAGCCATACACTCAACTATTTCTTTGACTTGGAGTGCATTACTTACTAACTTACATAGATCATCTCACCTCGTTACATATTCAATAAGTTAGGTCATGTTAGGTCATGAACTTTGTGACAAATATGTATGAGTTCATTATGGGCATGTGCAAGCTAATGATGGTCCTTCATGACTAGTTAGTGGCAATGCAAACATGTAAAAACAATAATATTTTAACTTTGGGGATTATTCAAGGCACTTTTACAATGAATTTGAATATGTTGTAAAAAAATGAAACTTAGGAAACTGAATTAACTTTCCTAATATACAAATTTTATTTATAGAAATTGTGAATAACTATGTGAAATTTGAGTTTTTCTAAGAGTGGTATTCTAGTGTATATGTCTCGGGTGTTGAGTACTTTAATGATGGAATTTGGTTCCAAAAACTTGTATAATTGTAGAGAACCCATTGTTCTAGTGGGGTGTATTTTTTCAAAATTTATAATATTAATTTTATATATATATTTAAATTATGAAAGTCAATATATCCTTGAAATATTGTAGATATGGGTCTCTTATATTGCAACATATAACTCATTTTAGAAATGGTTAAGCTCACAAAATTTTATAGCATAAATAAAAGAGTTATGTATTCTATGATTTTTATATATGAGAAGACAAAAATATATTGAAAATAGTAAACAATATTAATTAAAAATAAAAAAAATAAAAAAATATGTATTTGGAACCTGCATAGCCGACTCTATCTATGTTTGTAGTTTAATCAACAATGGATTTTTATAACCTATAGAAAAAGAATGTCAAAAAAAAAGATATAGAGAGGTATTCATAAAAATGGAGGTTTTTATCTATTTGCACACCAAACCAATAGGTTTTTCATCATGAGCCTAAATCTGAGGCAACCACACATGTGTGTTCCTAAGAATGTGCATGCATTATTGAATGTGCACGCATTTCCTATTCTACTTGTCTTCATCCCCCCTGTCCCGCCAACTCTCTCTCTCTCTCTCTCTCTCTCTCTCTCTCTGTCCTACATATACCCCTCTCTCCCCCACTCTCCCCCCTTTCCTCTCTTTACCTCTCTCTACCTCCCTTCCCTCTTTGTCCCCCCTTACTCTCACTCTCTCTCTCTCTACCCCCCCTTTATGTCTCCCTCTCTCTCCCTCTCAAACTCTTAGACATGACAAGACCTAGACCT
>ML799499.1:92677-122093 GCA_009831015.1 Picea engelmannii | reverse complement strand
ACATCTACACCCCTATATGCCTTCCTCTCTCTCCTTCCCACACTCTCTCTACCTCCCCTCTTCGTCTTCCTCTCTCACACTCTCACACACTAGCAAGTTTGGTACATTGCAAGGCAAGGCATGGAAAAGCAAGACATGGTCTTGACCTAGACATGGTCTTGACCTAGACATGGTAAGAGCTAGACATGGAAAGATGTCGTGTTGCCTATTTAGAATCATTTGTAAAGAAGTGTCATGTTTCTTTAGTAGACAAGTCTCAAGTCTATTGGACAATTTCAAAACTTCAGCGTTTTGGACAGACCCTATATTTTTGTATTATTATGCCTACAAGTGCAGTTGCAACATTGTTTTAGTACAAAATATACATGTTCTTGTTGGAAAAAAAAAAAGGCATATGACTTAGAGGAGAATGAAATTGCATAATTGTTTGATTAAAATGGCGAACCTATGTTTGATAATCCTGAATTTTTTAACACCTATGTTGAGAAAATGCCCATTATGATGAAAAGGAAATCTATATTTTATGATCTTCCATATTGGAAGCATCTTAAGATTGCCCACTTACTGGATCCCATGAATATATTAAAAAATGCTTCATCTACTTTATGGAGGCACATATTATCAAAATAAAGTGACAAATTGGATGTTATGAGAGATTTTATTTCTTTGAATATTAAAAAGAAACATCGGGCAAGAAAATAAAGTAGAGGAGAGGTCAGTCCCTCGTAATCTTTTAAAGAGGGTGATGCCCCATAGATTTTGAAGAAAGATGGTCTTTCTCTAACGAAGGATGTTATATTGAGTCTGAAGGTTCCTTTGTTATACAAATTAACTCTGCGATGTAGCTTCACCATAAAATAACATTTGCTAGGGTTGAAATCACATCACAATATGAACCTTGTAAGGGCACATGTGTCGATTACATTCTTCTTTTTCTACGATGTAGGTTATAACATGGTATGCCCTCATGTTTTTATGCCTATTAATTTTCTACATATGTTTATTTGTAGTGTCATTATCCTTTGCTCATACATGGTTGTGTGAACCATGACTTTCCCTAGGACCTACGATGTGCCATATCTAAATTATATGCATTTTCATGTTGGATTACATAGAAGGAGACTTACAACTTGCATCCCATGATGGCTTTGAGAGATGAATGATATTGTGTGTATGTTCGAGAAGGAAATGCCCACGATTTTTAGGGACATGCAAATCCATCTTCAAATTCACCTAAATAGTGAGGTTGAATTATTTAGGGTGGTCTCATGTCATTGGATGCTCTTCTTGGAGAAGTACATAAAAAAGTTGAAGGGATTTATTCGACAAAGTGCAAAAATTGATGGGTATATGGAGTGGTTTGGAAAGAGGACAAAAGGGAAAGGGAGATATTTCAAAAAATGGAAAGGCCACATGATAAAGAGTAAGTCACTTATATTTTGTTAATTTTATACAAATTATTTACACTAAACTTGATAATACATGTTTGATCTCATATCATTCTTTAAGATTTCATGATCACATAGTGAATTCATAAATTGATGCCTTGATGCCATTAATAAATTTAATTTTTACAATGTAGAGCAACACATCCATGGGTTGCGTTGTATGAAGAGAAGAGAAGGAAATGTGAAATGACAAGAAATAATTCAAATGGTTGAATGGTAGAAGCGTGCCTTATCCTAATCACTTAAAGAAAACGTGTCAAATATATATCTCAACAATTGGGTGGATGACCAAATCAAACTAATATGGTGCATCTTATCATTACCCACATGGTGAAGAGAATGCACTAAACATAGGGATCATGTGCAACATCTCTATTATAATCTCTCTATGTACATTGTTCATTTTATAATGCATGTTTGAATTATAACATGCATTATGTTTTTATTAATGCTCATGTTACTAAACATATAACATCATCCTTTGTTCTCAGTTTTATAGGTACATGTGTTCCCATCAATGTGGGCATATGGACATCTTTTTGGCACTGAGGATGCCAATGGATGTGTCACACTTGATTGTGGAGAGGAGGTTGAGTTTGACCAATCTAGTCATGTTGGTCATTGTGATGAGAGCTTGGTAGAGGTGAAGTTAGGTTACGTTGGAAAGAAACAAGAAATCATGTAAGTGGATTTCTTATCTTTCCAATGCGTTGTTTTTAGATGCAAGTGGTGGGATACCTTTGATTGGATTAATGTAAAGGAAGATCACGATCGTGAGATAATATGTATCAACTCTAGAAACATGTGGGATGAAAAAAAGGAGCCTTGGGTTTTCCTAAAGCATTGCAATTGAGTGTGTTTTTACCTAGATGTGTTGGATAGGGATTGGTGGTTCATATTAAGACACGATCCAAGATCAAAACATATTTTTGAGAACAACAATTTTATCATGCCAAGCGAGGAAGCTATAAATCAATGTCATGGCATGAAGAGTGATATTTACATGTTTTATTTCAACATTTATGTTGTGGATGTGTCATTTTGTATGGTTTTCCTTAATTAGACAATTTTGTTTTTTCTTCATTTTATGATGTTGGATACAAATAATTAACAACCATTTACAACAATCATGTTGAAAAAAATTAAATTGTTTTGGAGCTTCAAGTTCTTTAATGAAGTATGAACTATTTTTAATTGTAAGATTTGTTTGTCATCTCTCTTTGTAAGATTAATGTTAAGAACTATTATGGTCAATGCCAATTTAATTGAATGTATTTTTTATCTCTTTTATATTTAATATGATAATTTATAATTTTCATCATTTAATAGATTTATTCAAACAAATTGATTTTAAAAATTAAGCAAATGTGGCATTAAATTGTTTTCATGTTTTAATATGCAAGAAGTTATCACTATTTGTAACATTAATATTAACTATTATCATCAAGTTCTAGGTCTTTTTAATCTCCTTTTATATTTAATATAATAATTTATAATTATTTTCATGATTTAATAAAATATTCAAATAAACAAATTGATTTAAAAATTTATTCAAAATTGATTTAAAAAAACAAAAACATTATGATTTAATATGAGTTGTTGTCACTATTGTTGTCACTATTTGTAAGATTAATATTAACAACTATTATTGTTTAAGGTTAGTTTAGTTGAAGGCCTTTTTATAATTAATATAATAATTTAGAATTTTTTTATTAAATAGAAGATTTAATCAAACAAATTGATATTTAAAATTAATCAAATCTTATTTAAAATTGATTTCATGATCATTTAATGTGTATGTTGTCATCGCTCTATAAAATTGAAGGAATAATTATCTTCTTAGATTTTAACTATTATAATTTTTAATTTATCAAAATTAATAATAGTTTAGTATATATATGATATTTGTAACACCCTTGTTTCCCCCAGTTTGTAAATATAACTATATTGGCCAAGAGACTATGGAAAACTCGATATGTGTGAATGTTTGATTTGATGAACCTTTGTATAAAAGGTCAATGAATGTAATTTATGTTATTAATAGAAAATGGATAAGTATTGTATAATTGTTGAAAGGGGGGTTTGTCAAGATAGACCATGGATGCTATGAGGGAGATGGTGAGGGGAACCGGGAATGGTTGAGATAACCACCACCAAACGAGTACCTTGTTGGATTTAATTTCTCAAGACCAGAACAATCCTCTGATCTAGGGATGAATTACAATTAGGCTGGTAGGTGGGAAGACCTCCTCAAGAGTTAATGAGGGGATGGGGCAGAGCACCCATCGGAAAGGATTTTAGACCTGACCACGAACTGAGAATTTGGGGCACACGCAATCTTGTTGAGGAATGCAAGAAAGGAAGGCATGGTGGGCAGAGGGAGAGCTGCAAAGAGAAGCAGAGAAGAGAGACTAAGCTCTCAAGTTCGAGGATGAACTAAGAAATGAACGTGTACTCGGGCAGGTCTCCTTGCTTGGTATAGAGAAACCTGTTTCCAAATTCTGTGGGAGGAGGAGAGTAACCTTCGTCCCTGATTGTTGTTGAGCCGAAAGAAATAATTCTCTCTCAGAGCATCGTGGTCTAGCTCAGGGGTGGCCAATGGTAAATCTGTTAGGAGCGGTTGAGCCTATGGTTGGGTGGAAACAGGCACCCCTTCCAGCAGTCGCGTCACGTCGTTTGGTTCTGATAAGTGTTTTCATACTTTGTGCACTGAAATGGAATAATGGATGAATGCATGTATTTATCTGTCTATACATGGCTTCTGTATTGAATGGTCAAGATATGTGTATGCATTTGTCTTCTTGTGAACTTATGCTTCTGATTGATCGTCTGTATGTCCTAGCTTAGACTTTGAGGCGTCTTGAAACGTAAACCTGTAGGAGGGATAGGAAAGAAAGCACTGTGTCAATCTGGCCATGTTCGTCTAAAGAGGATATCTTCTTCAGACTTATTGTTATGCGACCGAGATATTATGCCCAAGTCCTTAGCAAGTTCAGGATGAGGAAGTTGTTCTTAAGTCGCAAGAGTTAGAAGGACCCATGTGACCAAGATCTAGGAACCCTGTGCTAAGCCTAAGGGAGCCAAGTCCTTCTAACTTCAGAGCTCTGGAAGTCCAGGACTTCGGAGTATTGTCGGCCCCAATAGTCACAAATCGGTCGAAGGCGACCGAGAATTATGGTTACCAGTAAGGTTGACCAACATTGGTTGGTTTCCCTAGTGGTTAGATGAACCCATCTTACCGACTAAACCAAGATCCAACCCCCCATTGCGAAATAACGCGATCCACCAATCGACAATTTTCGGGGGTTCCCGTAGCCATTGGCTCTACACTGAGAAAACTTCGGAGGAGTACCACTTCAGGAGAATGGATATGCCATAGCATCAAACTCCCTGAACACCGAATTTACGAAGTAAAGGAGAGCCATAGATTTGGGGGAGATCGTTAGGAGCCCTACCTACCATTCGATCATTTGGGAGGAGGGACCCGCACACGGTACTTTAGCAAAGTCCTTCTTCGGGAGAATGGAGTGGCAGTAAAGCCAAAACCCTTGAAGGTTGGAGCTGCGAAGTGACTAGGACCGTATATCTAGGGATCCTTCGGGTTCTTTCCTAGCCGTTGGATTTACGATGTAGTCAGCCTGGCGTTGACCACTTCGAGAGGACAGGGGTGATTGTAATGTCAAATCCCCTGAATTATGGAGTCACGAAGTACTATGGACCGTGGATCAAAGGATCCTTCGGGATCCCTCTCAACCGTCGATATACAGAGGACGCATGGCACTAGATCCTTTAGTCTGGAGACTCGGCACTCCAGGGAATTTGAGGTGTGGCGTGTCGATAAGCTCCGAAGACCAAAGTAACGAGAGTCGTCGATTCAAGAACGCTTTGGGACTTTTCCTAATCGTCAAATCTAGGCTGTGGTTAGACCAATGCTAACCAACATCGGGAGAAAAGAGGAGTTTTCATCACAAAACTCCCAAAGGCTGGAGTCGCGAAGCAATGTGAGCCGTGGATCTATGGATCTATGTGGCCAGATCTTGACCGTGAGATTTGAGGGATGTTAGAAGGATGTCAGTCTGGTGTGACGCGCCAAGCCGACGTCACCAGGGTGACCTAGACCCACGATCGATGTGCTACGTCTCAGCTCGATTTGTGCTTTTTGTAGACCCTATATGACTATTGATACGTGACATGTGTCACCCCTAGCCCCTTCTACGTGTCAACCCCTGGTACGTGCCCGCCTAGCCAAAGTGGTTGGTGAAGTGACCGAAACTCCGGGAGTCCGGGACTTCGAGAGTCTGGGACTTTGGGATTCCGAAGGATTTGGGGTGTAGCATTAGAGAGAGACCAAAGCGATCGAAGGTCGTAGCCACATGGCAAGCTTACGAGACTTTAGGATTTCAGGACTCCGAGAGGTCTCATGTGTGGACAGTAAAGAGGCATTTAGCATCGAAGAACCAAAGTGTTGAATTCCTCTACATCTGGTGTGATAGATTTGTATTGATTTCGTCATTGGCTTAGGTGATGAATGGACTTTTCCTGCGAGTGGAGATAACCTGGTAACAGATTCTCATAAATGCTACGTGGATCTCAACCGATGAATGCCTGAAGATCCTTCACCGAAGCATGTCTTCTGATATTGAACTCAAATACGAGCATGTTGGCCGTGGTTGGAGAGCCCTTGATAAGCAGAAATATGATAGAGACGGGAAAGGAGGATTCGATCTAAGAAGGAAGACGAAAATTTGAATTCCCTATCCCTAGGAAAGATACTTAGGGGACGAGTGTGTTACAAATTGGTATCAAAGCATGGTTACAGCACTTGGCCTGCTTAGGCTCATGGACGAGTTGCGTAAAAACCATATTTAAAGGACTTTTAAGGGTGACACCCTATCTTACCTTTTTCCTAAAGAGTATGGTTAAACTTTTACTGAAGAAAAGAATGAAACTTTCTACTGTGCATGTGTATTTAAGAAATGTGAACTGTATGTGGTTCATAAACTAATAGATTGTTGGCTAACAGTAAGTGTTTTGTCAGCACTCAAGAAGTCAGTAAATCGTGGGACGCATCATGAAGTGGGGGATGGATCCCACAATAGAATCTAACGAAAGGAGGGCGGTGGAGACTCCTCTGGATCTGGCTGAAACTGTAAGGAGCCTCATGGTCGAATTACAGAGTTGCAAGGCCGACAACAAAAGGTTGATAAAGGATCAAGAAAAACAAACAGAAATTAATGCAGTCTTGCTGCAAAACTTATCCAATATACAAAGGTAGTCACAGCATGGACCCACAACCAGTCAGGTGGACCGACGACATACGAAGAGAAGTCAAATCCCACATGAGATACAAAATCGTGGTCCCATAAGTGTCCACGCTAATAGGAGTACCTCGAGGAAGGTCCAACCTAGAGGCAGGAGACACTCATCGAGAGAGTCCTCTGGAGAGGAAACTGGCAACTCCGAGGGATCTTCTAGTAGTAAAGCTAGTTTTCATTCTCAAAGGAAAGGAAAGAATCGAAAGCATTCCAAAAGTCATGATCCTGAAGAGTTCAAGAAATCGAAACCACCCTCTTTCAATGGAGAGATTGAGAAAGGGGAAGATGAAAAATCTTGGTTGCTTGGTTTAAAGAAGTACTTCAGAGTCCATGACTACTCTGAAAACTTGAAGGCTTGAATAGCCATCTTCAACCTGAATGGAAAGGCTTCCATTTGGTGGGAAGACCTTAGAAATGTGAAAGGAATCCATGAGAAGGACTTTTCATTGAAACAGTTTGAGAAACACTTCAAGAAGAAGTATCTGTCAGAAAAATACTTTGATGGGAAGACTAAGGAGTTCTATGAACTCAAGTTGAGATATCTCACCATAGAGGAATATGTCAATAAATTCCTTGAGTTGTTGAGGTATGTACCCTACATAAAGGATGAAAATGTAAAATTGCAGTGATGCATTAGTGGGTTACCTCATACCTACCGGGACAGGATTGAGTTTGATGAGCCAAAGACCTTAGTAGACACTATCTAGAAATCAAGGTATTGGTATGAACAGTTCGGGAGTCAAACAGAACCTCGCGAGGATTGGAAGAAGAAGAGTAGTTCGGGATTCAAGAAGAATGGGTTTAAATCCTCAAGATTTAAGAACTATGGGAAGGGTTCTAGGATGAGCCTTCCTACTAGAAGTGTGTATCAACAAAATTTCCCCTCCCAGAGTGGAAATAAACCTTTTGGAGCAACCCCAGGAAAGACTGATAACCTAAAGACAAAACCCTTGAAATGTTGGGGTTGTGGAGAAGAACATCTACTAAGGGATTTTCCACATAGACAACAAAATAGTAGGAGAGTATACAATATCCAAGAAGCTACCACAGTCAATGATGTGGCTAGGAGCATGCCACAGATTTATGCAGCCTTGGATAATAAGAAAGCCGACCACCAAGCTTCAGTGGTGGAGATGGAAGGTATGATCTCCAACCATCTAGTTTCTATTTTAATTGACCCTGCTTCTAATTTGAGTTATGTGGCCCCTCAAACTATTGATAGGTGTAAATTACAACCAGTTAGACATGTTAAGCCATGGTTGGTACAACTAGACACTGGAACCAAAAGAAAAGTAGCAGAGGTCATACCAGCTTGCCAATTCATTATGGATGGATTTCCCACCCAAGCGACCCTTAACATACTTTCCCTAGGATCTTATGACCTGTTGGTTGGTATGGACTGGTTATCCACTTATAAAACCAAGTTGGATTGTTACCATAAAACTTTGGAGTGTGAAAATGAAGAAGGGAGAAGAATAACCCTTCAAGGGATTCAGAGGCCTATCTCAGTGAGATGAATATCAGCCCTTCAAATGAAAAAGTATTGCAGGAAGGGATGTCCTCTATATGCAATACAAGTGTTGGAATCTGTTGAGGATGACAAACCAAACCTAGAGGAACACCCCTTATTAAGAGAGTATAAAGATGTGTTTCCAGAAGAGGTATTGGGTCTACCTTTGAGAAGAGACATTGACTTCTCCATAGAAATTGCACCAGGAGCAGTGTCAGTGTCTAGAATGCCCTATAAGATGAGTACACTAGAGCTAGTTGAGCTCAAGCTACAGTTAAAGGAGATGATGGACAAAGGCTACATCCGACCCAGCATGTCTCCATGGGGAGCACCCGTCTTGTTTGTGAAAAATAAAGATGGCACACTTCGATTGTGCATAGACTATAGACAACTCAATAAGACAACCATAAAGAACAAGTATCCCTTACCAAGAATCGATGACTTGTTTGACCAATTAAGGGGTGTTTCCATTTTCTCAAAGATTGACTTAAGGTTTGGATACCATCAACTCTGAAGCAAGGATGAAGACATCCACAAAACAGCCTTCAGGACAAGATATGGTCACTGTGAATTTGTGGTGGTGCCATTTGGACTAACCAATTCCCCCACCAGTTTTATGTGCTTGATGAATAATGTACTCAGCAAATTCCTAGACATATTTGTATTGGTTTTCATTGATGATATCCTAATATACTCCAAGAACAGAGAGGAGCATGAAGAACATCTTAAATTAGTGCTTCAAGTACTAAGAGAGCATCAACTCTACACTAAGTTTAGCAAGTGTGACTTTTTCTACAAGAAAGTACATTACTTGGGCCATGTTATTTCTGAAGAAGGGGTGGCAGTAGACCCTGACAAGATCAGATCTATCATGGAATGGACTACCCCAAAGGATGAATCTGATATCAGGTCCTTTATGGGCTTAGCAAGATACTATAGAAGGTTCATAAAAGGATTTTCCAAGATTGGTTGTCCAATCACTGCCCTTCAGAAAAAGGGGGTTAAATTCACTTGGACATCAGAATGTGAAGAAATATTTCAAGAACCGAAATACCTTCTAACCCATGCACCCATGCTGAAGATTGTAGACACTGGTGATGACTTCCTCGTGTGTACATATGCATGTAAGGAAGGACTCGAAGGAGTTCTTATGCAAGAAGGGCATGTAATTTGATATGAATCCAGAAAATTGAATGAGCATGAAATCAATTATGTGACCCATGATCTAGAGTTGGTTTCCATAGTGCATGCTTTAAAAGTGTGAAGGAATTACCTCCTGGGTAGGAGATTTTTACTTGTGACAGACCATTGTGGGTTGAGGAACCTGTTTGATCAACCAAAACTCAATGCTAGACAAGCTAGGTGGATGGCTCTCCTTAGTGAGTTTGATTTTGAAATCAAACACATCAAAGGAAAGGAAAACATAGTGGTCGATGCCCTTAGCAGAAGTGTGAAAATGATTCACCTGGTAGTGGTAAGAACCTGTGAAGCGGATGTTAGGGAGAGAGTCAGGAATGCACAAGAAACAGATGCATTTTTCAAGACCGTGACATCATACCTAAAGCAAGAGCCCACAGGGCTAAAGTATGAAGGCTATCAGGTGCTTGATGAAGGCATGCTGACCTACAGAAATAGATTGTATATTCCAAGTTGTGATGACTTGAACAGGTTCATAATGGATGAACTACACAAGAGACCATATATTGGTCATCGAGGTTATCAGAAAATGATCACGACCACTAGGAAACAATTCTATTGGCCTGGATTGAAAAGGGACATAGTTGACTATCTAGCTAAGTGTCTAGAATGCCAGCAAGTTAAGGAAGAACACCGACACCCAGCAGGTTTGTTACATCCTCTACCAATTCCAGAATGGAAATGGGAAACCATCTCCATGGATTTCATCACCGGATTACCAAAATCGATCAAGAAGAATGATGTCATCATGGTAGTGGTGGACAAATTGAGAAAGTTTGCTCACTTCGTTCCTGTCAAGTCAACTTGCAAGAAAATAAATATTGCCAACATCTTCATGAAGGAGATATCCATACTACATGGCATGCCTAGGGAGATTATATCTGACAGAGACACAAAATTTACTTCAAGCTTTTGGAAATCCTTAATGGCTGGTTTTGAGACTAAATTGTTGTTTAGCACATCCTATCACCCTCAAATGGATGGACAAACATAATGAGTGAACCAAATATTAGAAGACATGTTAAGGATGCATGTAATAAATCATCTTAAGAAGTGGGAAGACTACCTGCCATTGATAGAGTTTTCCTACAACAACGGTTATCAAGAGTCATTGAAGATGAGCCATTTTTAAGCCCTCTATGGTAAACAGTGCAAGATTCCAATCAGTTGTAGTAATCCAGTGGATAGAATTACAATCAGACCCGACATGCTGAAAGAAATGGAACAACAAGTGATTCATATTAAGCAAAATTTGAAAATTTCTCAGGATAGACATAAGAGTTATGTCGACAGAAAGACAACTCCCAGAGAGTTCAAGACAAGAGACCATGTCTATCTCATAGTTAGGCCCAGGAAGAGTTCCCTAAGAATGGGAGCTTGTGCCAAGATAGCACCCCGGTATTGTGGACCCTTTGAAATCTTAGATAGAGTGGGACATCTAGCCTATAGGCTAGCATTCCCTCCCACAGTGAAGGCACATAATGTTTTCCATGTTTCATTATTGAAGAAATATGTACATAATTCTAATCATATAATTGATTGGTTTGTGATTCAGGTGGATCCGGAGGGAGAATTGCTGCCATAACCTCAATGCATACTAGACATTAAGGAAACCTCACTCAGGAACATAACCATGGCATAATTCAAGGGGCAGTGGAAACACTTTGGCCCAGATGAGACTACGTGGGAAATGGAGGATACCATGAAACAGGCAGATCCATTTTTATTTGCTTCTGTATATATAGAGCACATTGACATATAGAACATCGAGGATGATTTTCCTTTAAGGGGGAGGGGTTTGTAACACCCATGTTTCCCCCAGTTTGGAAATATAACTATATTGGCCAAGAGACTATGGCAAACTCAATATGTGTGAATGTTTGATTTCATGAACCTTTGTATAAAAGTTCAATGAATGTAATTTATGTTATTAATATAAAATGGATAAGTGTTGCATAACTGTTGAAAGGGGGGTTTGCCAAGATAGACCATGGATGCTATGAGAGAGATGGTGAGGGGAACCAAGAATGGTTGAGATAACCCCCACCAAACCAGTACCTTGCTGGATTTAATTTCTCAGGACCAGAACAGTCCTTTGACCCAGGGATGAATTACAATCAGGCTGGTAGGTGGGAAGACCTCCTCAAAAGTTAATGAGGGGATGGGGTAGAGCACCCAACGGAAATGATTTCAAACCTGACCATGGACTGGCAATTTGGGCCACACGCAATCTTGTTGAGGAAGGCAAGAAAGGAAGGCGTGGCAGGCAGAGGGAGAGTTGTGAAGAGAAGCAAAGAAGAGAGACTAAGCTCTCAAGTTCGAGGAAGAACTGAGAAATGACCGTGTTCTAGTCGCAGGAAGTGGCGAGGAGGGTCATGATACAAGATGATAAATGAAGGTGTTGAGCGACTGAGGAAGCACTCAGGCAGGCCTCCTTGCTTGGTATAGATAAATCTGTTGCCAATATCCTATGGGAGGAGGAGAGTAACCTCTGTCCCTGATTATTGTTGACCCGAAAGAAAGAATTCTCTCTAAGAGCATCATGGTCTAGCTTGGGGGTGGCTAATGATAAATCTGTTAGGAGTGACTGAGCCTATGGTTGGGTGGAAACAGGCACCCCTTTCAGCAGTCGCATCACGTCGTTTGGTTCTAATAAGTGTTTTCATACTTTGTGCACTAAAATGGAATAATGGATGAATGCATGTATTTATATGTTTATATGTGGTTTATGTATTGAATGGTCAAGGTATGTGTATGCATTTGTCTTCTTGTGAACTTATGCTTCTTATTGATCGTCTATATGCCCCAGCTTAGCCTTAGAGGCATCTTGAGATGTAAACCTGTAGGAGGGATGGGAAAGAAAGCATTATTTCAATCTGGCCCTGCCCGTCTGAAGAGGATATCTTCTTCAGACTCCTTGTTATGCGACCAAGATATTATGCCCAAGTCCCTAGCAAGTTCATGATGATGAATTTGTGCTTAACTCACGAGAGTTAGAAGGACCCATGTGACCAAGATCTAGGAACACTATGCTAAGCCTAAGGGAGACAAGTCCTTCTGACTTTAGAGCTCCGGAAGTCCGGGACTTCAGAGTATTGTTGGCCCCAATAGTCACAAACTAGTCCAAGGCGACCGAGAGTTATGGTTACCTGTAAGGTTGAGAGACATTGAGCGGTTTCCCTAGTGGTTAGATGAACCCATCTTACCGACTAAACTGAGATCTAACCCCCCATCTCGAAGTAACTTGAGCCACCAATCGAGAATGTTCGGGGGTTCCCTCAGTCATTGGATCTACACTGAGACGACTTCGGCAGAGTACCACTTTGGGAGAATGGAGATGACATAGCATCAAACTCCCCGAACATCGAAGTTATTAAGTAAAGGAGAGTCGTAGATTTGGGGGAGATCATCAGGAGCCCCACCTACCTTCCGATCATTCACGAGGAGGGATCCGCACATGGTACTTAGGTGAAGTCCTGCTTTGGAAGAATGGAGTGGCAATAAAGCCAAAAACTCTGAAGGTCGGAGCCGCGAAGTAACCAGGACCGTAGATCTAGGGATCCTTTGGGTTCTTTCCTAGCCGTCAGATTTACAATGTAGTCAGCCCGGCGTTGACCGCTTTGGGAGGATAGGTATGATTTTAACGTCAAATCCCCCGAAGACCAGAGTCGCAAAGTACTGTGGACCATGGATCTAAGGGTCCTTCGGGATCCCTCTCAACCATCGATATACAGGGGACGTGTGGCTCTAGATCCTTTTGTCTGGAGACTGGGCATTCTGGGGAATGAGGTGTGTTGTGTTGATAAGCTCTGAAGCCCGAAGTATCGAGAGTTGTTGATTCGAGGACGCTTCGGGACTTTTCCTAATCGTCAGGTCTAGGTTGTGGTTAGCCCAATGCTGACCAACTTCGGGAGAAAAGAGGAGTTTGCATCGCAAAACTCCCGAAGGCCGGAGTCGTGAAGCAATCTGAGTCGTGGATCTATGGATCTATGTGGTCAAATCTCGACTGTGAGATTTGAGGGATGTTAGAAAGTTGTCAGTCTGGTGTGACGCATCAAGCCAACATCGTTAGGGTGACCTGGTCCCACGATCGATGTGCCACGTGTCAACTCGATTTATGCTTTTCGTAGACCCTATATGCCTATTGATACGTGACATGTGTCACCCCTTGCCCCTTCTACGTGTCAGCCCCTGGTACATGCCCGCCTAGCCAAAGTGGTTGGTGAAGTGACCAAAACTCTGGGAGTCTAGAGTATTTGGGGTGTAGCATTAGAGAGAGACCAAAGGGCCCAAAGGTCAGAGCCACGTGGAAATCTTACGGGAGTTCAGGAGTTCGGGACTCCGGTAGGTCTCGTGTGTGGACAGTAAAGAGGCGTTCAGCGCCGAAGTGTTGAATTCCTCTACATTCGGTGTGATAAATTTGTATTGAGTTCGTCATTGGCTTAGGTGATGAATGGAATTTCCCTGTGAGTGGATAGAACCCGGTAACAGATTCCCATGGATGCTACATGGATCTCAAACGATGAATTCTTGAAGATCCTTCACTGGAGCATGTCTTATGATCTTGAACTCAGATACGATCATGATTACCGCAATTGGAGAGCCCTTGACAGGAAAGGAGGATCTGATCTAAGAAGGAAGATGAAAATTTGAATGCCCTATCCCTAGGAAAGATACTCGGGGGACGAGTGTGTTAAAATATTGTTTGTGGGACAAGGGACCCCCTCAGCGCAGGGATTCGGCTGCTAAAGTCTATGAAGGTGTTATTCCCCTCTGGATTTGAAAGAGTGACTTCCTAAGAGGAAACACATGTTCTTAACCATTAGACCCACTCAAGTTATACATCTAAAAAAATTATCAAAATGTGCAATCAATGATTGAATCATTTAATCAAGTTTGTAAACATGTTTAATAACCATATTGTATCTTATTGGATAATAAATAATTCAACTTCAAAAGGAGTTGAAAAATATATGGTATTAAATTATTATATTTTTTTGCAATCTTAATCCAAATTAATTTCATATAACTATAGCTAAACATTATATGACATCTCAAAATTTAAATGAGTGATACATCTCAAATTTAATATATATATATGAACAATAATATAAAAATCATTGTGTGTCTGTGTGTGTCAAATATACATCTCAAGTAAAATATAAATATCAAATATACATCACAACAACCAATGTACATGTCAACTACTGCTAGCGAGGTCCATTGTTATAGCCAGAGGCATTAGTACCTTTGTCACTAGAGCTAGAGGCATGCTCAGTAGATTTTCTAGATAATAATGTAGAAAGTAGAGTCTCATATAGCACTTTTCCAAGAAATAGATCACCTAGTGTGACTCTATCGTCTATAGCATCAATAGTGAGTGTAGTAAGTGTATCAGGTCATGGTGAAGTTGGTGGTGCAAGTGGAGGAGGAGGAGGAGGGGGAGGAGATGGTGATTGGCATGCTAGATGAAGAGAAGTTGAAGGTGGAGAAGGACAAGGGGGTAGAGATTATGGTTAACCTTATGAGGAGGAGATGTAATAGGTGGAGAAGGATAAAGGGGAGGAGATGGTGGTTGACTGATATGACCCCAACATGGGTGTATATGGGGGTAATTGTATATTTAATGGGGTAAATATATGTGCAATATGGGTTGGCATAATAAAGGGCCCACATGTAAAATGAGCAAATAGGTATGTATAGAGGTCATGTATTCATTATTGAAGTGAACATGTGATTGGGATATATGAATGTATTGGGGTAATTGGAGGAGGTTCTCCTATTATTTAAGGATTTATTGTGTAACTCGTCTCTATTATAACTTTGAAGTTGTGCTCCATGTTCAAATTTGGTCTACATTGTATGGATTTGCGCTCCATGTTTCAATTTGGTGTACATTGCATGTACTCTTATTTGTTACGATATCTTAAGCATTTGGTATATAAGATAAGATATATGAGTTACACAATAACTCCTTAAAGAATAGGACAACCTCCTCCAATTACCCTAATATATCCCAACCACATGTTCCCCTCAATAATGAATGCATGACCTCTATATATACATATTCACTCATTGCACATGTGGGTCCTTTATTAGGTTGACCCCTACTACATATACATTTACCCCAGTAAATATCCAATTACTCCAATATATGCTCCCCATGGAGTCATATCATAGTACCCTTCTTCAAGAAGCTTTGTCCTCAAAGCTTTGTACTTAAGGATTTTACATGTGATGGAACCAAGTAATAGGATTTATTTATAATCGTGTTGTCTTGTTCCCATTAATGGTAATCCATCCATCCAAATTCAATTAATTTCAATCTTAAACCTTGATAGTTGGTTGTTGCATAATTTTATTTCCTTTGATTCCATGTTTTGTTTTAACTTCTCCAATTCATTGTAGTTGTTGGTCTCTAATAATATCATGTTGAGCAATGGTTATGTGATGCCTTGTTCTATGAATATTTTTGAGTATTCCTTTTTCTTCCTTGGAAATGTTGATATTGATCTTCTTGATTTTTGTTTTTAATTTCTTAGTAATGATGGTGTCAATATGGTTTCGCCTTTAATGGTTTCCCTTCATTATTTTCACCCATCTCATCAGTCTTCTTTTCAGAGACAAAATCATCCTTTATTCTTTATGATTGGCCTTTGACTACTCTATCCTTTGAGATATTATCATCATATTTGACATGTATATCCTTAAGTTGGATTTGAACTTCTTCAAGTATTTTATAGTGACATTATTGAATCTCATCTTCTTTCTCCTTGTGAAGTGGTAGTGTGATGCCGTCCATCAAATTACTGCATACATATTCAATTCTAGATTGCATTCCTAATTTTACCTCATTTGTATTTAGGGATTTTTTTTACTTTCTTGCAAATTTCCTCTTCAAGTTTTTTGGTAGTATTCTCTTCAATGTTTTTTGTAATATCATCATCCTTATTCTTTGTTTAGGACTCTTGCTTGTGCAACCTTTTGATTTATTCATCTTTATTTTTTCATTCTTCCCTTGACTTATCGTTTTCCCACTTTCCTTTACTAATATTTTCTTGTTTTAATTAGTTAACCTCCTTGGTGAGTGCTTCTTTAAGGTCTTATAACTTTGATGTAACTCATCACCCTTTTTCTTGAACTCTTCTTTTAATTCTTTATGATATTTTTGTAAATTGTAAAGTTGTTTTTAGCTACATTAAATTCATCTTTAATTGTATGCATCTCCTTCATGTTTTTCCCCTGGATCCATCTATGTGTTAATATTTCTTCAAGTTCTTCCTGTCTAGTGTTTTGTCTAGTATCTTCATCAAGACTTTTCCATGACTTGGAAGCTTCACCCTAAAAATAAAAACTTGCCTAAAAAATATTCATACGAATTTATTGTACCATCCTCAACCATTCCATGGGATTGATTTCATCTTTATTTTCATCTCCTATAAATGTAAACATTCACATTGATTCTAATTTGGGGTATGTTGGTGCATGTAGCATCGGACAATTACTTCCACATTGACGTGTGTCTAGCATGTGGAAGTCGTTCAGATCTTTTTGTGAGACTATACTTTAGTTAAAGTAATTAATTAAAGTAAGTACTTTTAATTAGTAAGTTGAGTTTTATTTAAGGAAATGTTTTAATTAGCATTAGTGAATTAAATAATAGTTGTTGATCTCAAGTGAGGTGAGAAGTAATCTCAACTGTCAATCACTTTGGAGATTATGATTAGATCATAACTTAATCTTATAAAAGAAAGGATAGGGTAAAGAAGAAGACATATTTGGTGAGATACCAAGGTCAGACCTTTGGTGAAATGCCGAGGTTGGACTTTTGGTGAGGATGCCAAGGTCAGACTTTTACACGGAGATAGCAAAGAGGAAATTTTTCTAGTGTGGAGTCATTCAGGGGTGTAGAAGCAAAGAAGGAATTTTGCTTACACATTGTATGAGTGAGTGAGATCTCATAGAGAGAGGGTGAAGAGTATTTCATACAAGTGTTGATGTAGAGAGAGTTGGATCATGAAGGACTAGGATTCAAAGAGATCTTGGATAGGTGGAGAAGGACTTACATCTAGAGATCTAGGTAAAGGAAGAGAGAGAGAAGTCATATAGTAGAGGGACAGATTGTCACAAGAAAGTGCATATTTTCTGGTATCGGTTGTGCAGATAGCACGGGTTTTGGCATTACAATCGTGTAGATAGCGCAAGACAATGTGGGTATCAGGGTAATAGTCGCGGTGTTGTCACACAGGATCGTACAATAAGTTACAGCAACAAATCATCCAGTCAAGTGTGGGTGTACTTTGTCTCTTTTCTGTTCAGGCTAGTTTCCAAGTAAGGGGGCGCTTGTAAGCTTTGAAGTTATTTGAATGATAAGATTAGTTTATGGGGAAAATATATTTGTGTATTATTCATTAGATTTTTGGTTTCCTTATTTATGATTTTGTTGTAATATTTAGTTGATAACTTAGTTGTGCTTTAATTCAATAAATGATTTATTTGGAATTAATTGTCAGGTGTTGGGTTGAGGGAATAATCAACAGGGCATACCCCAAAACCCTCATATTATGACTTCCAAAATTTCAATATTTATCCCAAATTAGTTGTGATTATTTTTCCAATATAATCTCTTATGCTTCCTCTTTCTAATGGCTTTGGAATCACCATAATCAAACGTCCCAATCAAAATTTATGCTAATTTTAAGTTAGCGTGCATTTTAAAGCTTTCATTTGGAGACTTTCCTACTGGTCAACATTCAACTTGTTACAACTTCACCAATTATTATTCTCAATCACTCAAATTTTTATAGGATGTACATTGATGTGTTATCTTCAAGCTCCCACTATTCTCATTCAATTTGGATGTTTCAAAATAAATTTATGATCACATGACCAGAACTTGTTGTTTTTGCCCTATTCTAGGATAGAAAACTTGTACAAACTGCTATGTCAACAATACTAAATACTTCCAGGTCTAAAATTTGGAATAGAAATAGTATGGTCCATCTTGGATGTTTGTGATTTCCATCTTATCGAAGATGATGATGTAATGGTAAGATTATTAATCCAAACATTGGTTGGTCAAGCTTATGAATGGTACACATCATTTCCTACAAGATAGATTGGGTCATTTGAAGATCTTGAAATGATGTTTTTGAATATGTTTTCTCCTCCAGTTGCTTACCATACTCTTCTCACAGACTTTACTCAAATTTGTCTGAGGAAAAATGAAAGAATTTGAGATTCAATAAAACATTGAACAAAATACCAAAAGAGAAAAGGACAAATCCTCCGGTAATACTCAGTTGTTATAAGAATGACATGCCTACCAATGTAAAGTTTATTATTAGAGCCTCTCAAATTGATAACCTAAATGAAGAAATGGGAAAAGTCACAGAGATGAAAGAAATCATGTTTGAAACAGGAGCTAACCCTGATATTATTCTTTGAAAAGTACAAAGACAAATAGATAATTTGGCCATATTTGATCAAGGGGTGTCAAGCTTAAAGAAAAATGAGGATAAACAAAACATGCCATATTGGAAGTCAAGGAGCCGGAGGAGGTTTATTCAAAGGTACCATACCAAACGTAAAAATTGATCTTGTTGCAACACAAGAGACAAAGCAGAAGATGGAGATTGCACAAATGAACAAAATTGTCAGGCAAATGCAAATGAAATAACTAGATTGAGAAGAAATGAAAATTTCATACACGATTCAAGGATGTCAGTTCCAGAACAAAGAAGAAATCTTGCTCAAGAACAAAGGACAATAATTAAGAATACCAATGATCAACAGAGACAGAGAATCCCAAGGGCACCTAATCCCAATGCAGTAATACTTGAAGAAGCTTATGATGAACAAGTTATTAGGCAAGAGGATAAATATATTCAAGAAAAAAAAATTGAATCTATAGATACAGATGGATGCGAGACATCCATGTACATATTTGAAGAAAATGAAGAAAATAATATATTGCAAGACAATGTTGTCCAAACATGGGCACAATCAAATAAATCCAAACCAAAGGAAAATATAGAAAAAGAAAAAGAAAAAAGAGAAGAATAAATCAAGTGAGCAACAAAGAATTTTAAATACTCCTCAGATGATATATAATGTGGTTGATGATCTTAGTAAATTGAGAATGACTCTATCCTTCAAAAAAATGGTAAAAATTCTGCAGCAGAGAGAAAATATTCTCAAAATTTTAGATGAGCCAGGCAAAAGAATGGAAGTTGTTATTGCAAATCCAAGGCAGAATTAGACCATATCAGTTGTCAAGTTGAGAGTCAAAGTTATTCCCCTTATATATCAATTGAAAATCATGATGTTTTGCTTCACAATTGTTTGATATATTCCGGAGCGACGAATAATATCATGCCCCTGGAAGTGATGGAAGCACTTGGTTTGAGCAGTACCAAATATTATGAAATAGGTGAAAGTGTTTATGCAACCAATTCCAAAAAGGTACCAGCATATGGAGAGATCAAGGATTTTTATGCTTGGATTATTGTTGCTCCCCATATTATCATTGTTTTCACTATCATAGTGGTTGATCTTCCCCCAGCATATGGAGTGTTCCTTGGAAGAGATTGGTATTCAATGATCGGTGGTTACATAATGAATGATAGTAGTTGCATGATGCTTCCAAATAAAGATGGGAAAATGCTTAAAGTTCCTCGTGAGCCTAGAAAACCATTTTCATTTAAAAATAAAGATAATGAAATGATGCAAGATTATATAGACCCGGGTATTGGAAATTATGCTATACTTGATTTGGAGAAATCAGAAAGTTTAAAACAAGAAGATAATTCTTTTATTGGATAATGGAGAATGTCATTTGATGGAGCATGCTCAAGCTCAGGGAGAGGGGTTGGAATTGTACTTAAAAGTCCTGATAAAGTCATATATCCACATGCTATCAGATTGGAATTTCCATGTACCAACAATGAAGCAGAGTATGAAGCACTAATTCAAGGGATGATTCTAGCATTGGAGATGGAAATTGAACACTTGATTATAATCAGTGACTCTAAATTGGTTATAAATCAATTCATTTAAAGATATAATATCAAGAAAGAAAAACTCAAGCTATATGTCAAAAGAGTAAATGAATTGATGGAGGCTTTCTGTTCATTTAATATATCTTTTGTCCCCAGAGAGAAAAATCAAAATGTGGATTCATTGGCACTTGTTTCTTCATTATCTAATCCCGAAGATATTAAAAGAAAAATTTCATTTCAATTCAAAAGAATTTTCAGACCTTCAGTGCCTGACAATCAAGAATACCTTCAGGTATTTGAAAATGATGAAGAATTGAATGATTTCTTGGCCAATGAAAAATATTACAAGGAGAATGATAATAGTGATTCCAATGTTCCAAAAGACTGTGTAAAATCAGAGTCTTTTTTTACAAGAGATGATCAAGCAAAGAATCTCAAAGAAGAAGTATCATCTCGAAAGGTACAAGAAACAAAGAAAATAAATATTGGAACTAAGGATTCCCCAAATATATATGAATCTTAGGATTGATTGCACATCAAAGGAGATTGACCAATATATTGCCTTATTCAAAGAACATTATGATGTATTTGCAAGGAGTTATGATGATCTTAAGGCATATGAAAAATCTATATTCCAACATATCATACCATTGAGAGAAGGGGCAAAGCCTTTTAAGAAAAAAAATTAGAATAATTAATCCCAAATTGAAGACATTGGTAAAAGTGGATTTGGAGAAATTAAAAAATGTTCAAATTAAATATTCTATTAGACATTCAGATTGACTTTCAAATCCAGTAGTGGTTAGGAAAAAGACTGAAGAAATTTGAATGTGTGTTGATATCAGATATTTGAATAAAGCAAGCATCAAAGGAAATTATCCTCTGCCTAACATGGAAATATCAAGATGATCTTACCATCCATTCCAAGACACGGGAAGAACACATTCATCATTTGAGGCAAGTTTTTGAAAAGTGAAGATTATATGTGATCTCTCTTAATCTGAAGAAATGTTTATTTGTTGTATCTGAATGAAATTTGTTGGGACATATAGTCAGTAAAGAAGGAATTTACATCAATCCTGAAAGAATAAGATCCATTAATGAATTGAATCATCCAGCTTCAAAGAAAGGGGTGCAATCATTTTTTGTAAAGATAAACTTTGTGAGAAGATTTGTCCTTGATTATGCAAGCATTCTCAAGCCAATCAATTTATTGCTAAAAAAAGATCAAATATTTGAATGGACTTTTGATACTCATAATGTGTTTAACGATATTAAACGAGCAATCACCACAACACTTGTGCTTATCAGTCTAGATTTTAAAAGAGATTTTATTTTATATTATTTTGCTACATAAGGGGTTGTGGCTTCAGTTCTTACACAAAAAAAATTCTAAAAGGGAAGAATTACCAATAAGCTTCATGAGTAAAACCCTTCATGATTATGAGCTAAAATATTCATAATTGGAGAAGCAGGGACTCTCTCTTGTTAAGAGAGTAGCACATTTTTGGAATTATATTTTGAACTCCCATATTATAGCATATGTTCCATCCTCTCCAGTAAAGATGCTCCTAAACCAACAATTGAGAGAGGGAAAGTGGGAAAATTAGTTGGCCAAGATTCAAGAGTATGATATCGAGATCAAATCTTTAAAGGCAGTTACATGACAATGGTTGTGTAAGCTCATTGAAGACAATGATGTATTGAATGGGGTGGTCTCAATTTCAATAGCAAAAACCTATGTTGAATTCTGAATGGTACAAAGACATCATTTTTTATCTAAGATCTGCACATTCCCAATCAATATGACTCCCAAAGAAAGAAGAGATCTAGAAATGAAATCCAATCAATATGTATTAATTGCAGAGATATTGTTCAGAAGAAATTATGATGGTATGTTATTGAGGTGTGTAGATGAAATGAAGGCTCAAGAACTTATAAAGGAATTTCATGAAGGAATATGTGGAAGACATTTTTCACCAACCACTACTGTCCAAGAATAAAAAGAACTGGGTCTTATTGGCCATCAATTTTTAAGGATTTATATGCAATGGTGAGGAAGTTTCTTTCCTGTCAAAAATTCTCAGGGAAGATGAAGAGGTTTGCAATGCCTTTGCAACCTATATTGTTCGAAGAACCATTTGCACAATGGGTACTAGATGTCATTGGGCCAATAAATCCAAAACCAAGTAAAGGAGATGTATACATTCTCACCGCCACAGATTATTTTACAAAATGGCAGGATGTAGTAGCATTAAAAAGGGTTGATTCTGAAGAATTGATAAAGTTTCTTAAAGATATATTTTATCAAGGTTTGGGGTACCGGAAAATTTTATCACTGATAATGGGTCAATATTCATTGGATCAAAGTTTAGCAATTTTTGTGGGGAATGTGGTATTTTAATGGGGAAATCATCAAATTACTATCCTCAAGGAAATGGACTTGTTGAAACAACAAATAAAACATTGAATCAAAATCAAAAGAAGACAGTTGATCAAAATCAAAAGAACTAGCATTTAAAATTGATAGATTCTTTGTGGGCAACCAAGATGATACCAAAGAACAACACTGGAATATCCCCATATGTGTTGGTCTATGGAAAAGAAGAAAAAATGCCACTTAGTCTTGAATTGAATGCTCTGACTTATGCAGTAAATATTGAAGACACAGAAGATACTCCTCCTCTACAAAAGAGATTGAATCGGTTGTTAAAGCTAGAAGAAGAGAGAGCCGAAGCATTAAAGAAAATATGTTAGAGGCAAAAAAAATTCAAGTATTTTGATCAAAGTGCAACAATAAATAATTTTCATAAAGGTGAACTAGTACTACTCTGGAACTATGAAAAAGAAAATCCCTCAATGCATACAAAGTTTGAATCACTCTGGATCGGGCCCTATCTCATTGAAAAGATATTAAGTTTCAACTCGTACATGCTCAAGGATATGAAGGGAAAAGTTTTAATGTTGTCCGTCAATGGGAAGCATTTGAAGCGTTTCTTTGCTTGAATTTTTCTTCTCACCTGTACATAGTTTGTTCTCTTTGTTTTGTATATTCTCACCTCCTAGACTCCATCACCCAACTAATAAGACATCTGGTCTTGAGATTATGGATTCTTGATAACCTGCAAAGGGTTATCATCCCACAGTTGAAGCCAGTTGTTGAACCTCATAAGTCCTTCTTTCTTTTTCATTACTCTGCACTTATATTTTTTCTAAGCATGTTTCCCTCCCATAATTTTCATTGTCATGTCTTACCTCCATGACTTATGTTTTTTCCATACTTATATCATTTTTTTATATTCGTGGGTTGGTGGACTCGCAAACTCACGGTCTATCACTTTTATTCCTTGAACCTCTTCCCAACACTTAGTTTATTTTTCATTCATGAACTTGCGATCTCTTTTCTTTTGTATCTCTCGTCCTCACAAGTCCATCCAACAAGTATCGATACTTAGCCATTTTTTTCTATCACGACGGACTCACGGACTCTCGAAATCTCAGACTCACATTCTCATTTTATTTCCTCCACTCTTACTCCCCGTCATGACGTGTCCTTTCTCTTTCAAAGTTCTCGAGTCATATTAAATGTTAATTCTACGAACTCAACTGCTAAATTGAATTCTGAAAAGGCCATTATTAATGATGTTTCTATTGAGGCAAAATAATATTTATTTCAGGTTAATGCTCTCATCAAGGATCTAACATAAATATTATTTCACGGTTCTAAGCAGTGCTACGGAGAAATTCTATCAACCTGTTGAAGATGGCCAAAACAAAACAACATTTATGTGGGGATACCTTGAATTTATTCACTAGGGAAGATCACAATTACCACTGGTCGAGGTCATATTGGTATTATTCAACATACCATATAAAGATAATAATAAGGTTTGGACATCGGGAATAACTCTCGTTGGTTGTGTCCCTAAGGTTTTCAAATGCAAAGAGATTGTCACCTGGTGTATTGATAAATTTGTCCACAACAGAAGAACAATTCTACTACAAAGTGGCTCCTTTGTTTCATTGGCGCCTTCAATTTTAAAAAAAATGTTAAAACTACTAGAGCCGAACTTAACATACAAAGGAGAAGAAGCCAGGAATTTTCTTAGAGGGAAAAATATGGAATGGAGCTCCTGCAGGAATATTTACAATATCCAACTACAATGTCGGAAGACATATCCAAAATCTAGGTTATTGATAAATTGCATGGTTATTTACTAGAGTTATCAGTCAAGATTTTATGGCAACTATTCCTCGGCTAGCACTATATATTTTACATTTTACAGTTCATGAGAATGGCATCTTCGATTGGGAGAAAAATCATATCAAATGAAATTTCCGCACAGTTAATGAATTTCAGAAGTGAGAAAAAATTATATATGGTGTTTTATCTGATCTTTGTTATCACACACTGTCATATTTTTAAAGGTTTCAGTGTTGGAAAAAGGGTAAACTCAAAAATTGACCCCGTAATTATGTGGTATCAATTTGTCTAGAGGCATAAAGTTATCCATAAGTTTACAGTGATTTTGTGTCTAAATTTAAGAAATTACTATTTGGAGAAGATAGTTCTAGGCTTTCATTGGAAGCATCCACCTTTTTGAATAAAAAGGGAATTCTGGAGAAAATGGATAATTACAACATCATTAGGATTTTATGTTCTCATGAAAATCCTATATATCTCCCTTATTATGTGTCGGACAAGTTATTTATCATAGAGGTGGCAAGGCAGTATAAGTTTTGGTTTCATGCTTTTTATAAAAGAAGTAAAAAACAGTTTATTCCTCTACCTTGGAGAGTTGGTGAAATTCTCTTAAGAGGAATTTCCAAAATTGATGAATATGCCTCTTACTTTGACCAGTTTAATTTGAAGTTTGCAGAAGAAATCAAAGGTTTTGACCCTAACCATATTTTTTATAATCACATGGTATCAGTTAGGCTTAGCCCCATAATGATCAATACACTCACATTTGGGGAGGAAGAGGGTGATAGTAATGACCCTCATGTTCAAGGTGTTGATAAAAATTATGATGACATAGAGACAATCATGAGCACTATAGAACATTATAAGAAAAGAGGGAAACCCTTAAGTGAAAGAAACACTCAGACATCTGTTGTTTCTCACATAAGTATTTTGCCTAAAGTAAATGCTCAGTATACAATGGTCCAACAAATAAAACCCTCAAGTAACAATTCAGGTGATGATGGAGAAATAAATCCTCTACAAGGAAGTTTAGAAAACCCCCATAAATTAACAATGAAAAGGAAAAGGGTTAATTCTCGGCAAGAGGGAGAAGAACAAAATGCACCTGAAAATGATATTCTGCTTGATGATATGGATTTAAATGTTGACATTGAAAATACTTGGTTTCCAGAAGAAGAGGAACATGCCCAACAAAATGTACAATATGTTGCATTCGGTGTTCAAGATGAAGTCTTCTCTGAAGAAGAGACCTTTTCTGTAAAGAATGTTTTATTTGATAATTCTTCAAAGAAATTGACCTTTGAAAGAACCTCAAAGAATAAGAAGGGAAATTCACGATCCACCATTGATACTAGAAACGTGTTTCCATTAAAATTATCCTCAATTCATAAGGTCACAGGGGATGCATTGGATGTTTCAATAATTAATATGGAAGAGGAAAATCTCAGGCTTAAGGAGAGAGTCAAAGAATTGGAGGAAACTCCCATGCCCCCACCCATATTGGCTAGCCTAATCACCATGATACAACCTGACATAACTCTTCAAGAAACTACATAGTCAAATCTGAGAGTAAAAGGAATTTCAAGCTTAATCATTGCTACTCGACACTTTGTTGAAGAGAATATAAAGAAAAGAATGTCGCTTATTCTAAATTTATGGGACTTGGCCAAAAAAAATTATGCTCTCAGGCTCAGAATCCAAAACACTAAAGAATACTTAAATGTAGATTTGAAGAATGATGAAGGATTATTCACAGATGGAGTTGCTATGTTTGTATCAAAAGTCTCAGCAATGATGGATCATAGGAGAAAACAGGAAGATTTTGCCTCCCAGAGTCGTATGAAACAATTAAAGGCATGTTGGATTGAACGAATTAATACATTAAAGGGGTTGTTAAATCAATTAGAATAACTATCAAGGAAAATGACTGAGGCATACTCAAAGATTATTGGTTTGGATATTGCAGGCACCATTATTGAAGTTTTAGATCCAAGCTTAATATCAAATTCAATGATCATGAGAAGAGAGAAATTTGAAGAGCAGGTCTAAAATTTGAAGAAATCATCGGCCAAAAACTTTGATAGTATGGTTGAGTATACTTATAATGAAATTGATAATTGGCTTGTTGAGTACACAAATAAAAATGAAGACATTGAAACTATATTGCAAAATTTATCTATTGACCATAGAGAAATTGAAAGTGAATTGTTAAATATCAAAGTAAAGCAAGAGGTGATTGTTGCCCCATTAAGGGAATATGTTCAAGAATGGTTAAACAAGTCTTTAATCAAGATTTGTGAATTTCCAACAGAAGTGGTTACAACTTGCCACTTAACCACAATAGGAAAATATATAAAGGGCGCATCAAAAAGTAAATGAAAGAGAGAGATTCCATCACAATAGGTCCATGTTGATTACATACCTTCTTTCTTATCAGATTTCATACAGTTATATTTATTCTTTCATTGGAAAAGTATAACCGAATTCTGATAACTTCCTCCTTGTCTTTTTTCTAGATCTTGTTGCTCGTGCTCCACTCCATGTTCTTCTCTTCATCATATTTCTTGTAAATATTTTTATGGTCCATGGGAGCCCCAATCCCAGTCCATTAATGGACAAACGCCTTTAAATTTCAAGCATTGTGACAAACATTATCATTTTTTAGAAATTCCAGAGAACTAAGTCGAGATCGGTTTTGATATTCTCCATATATATATTTTATTTTTCAGTATTTTGAATTTTATTGAGGCATTATGAGTTGGATTAAGTCATTTGAAAGTATCCCATATTATTATTTTTATTCAAATAAAATCATAAGCCAAAGAGGAGTACCACCTCTTTAAAAACATAGGGGGATTCAAATCCTCGTGAGGTTGTCGTTTCGGTCCTAACAGATTCAAACGTCAACAACTACCTACCATGATTTAAGTGATAGATCAACTACATCAATAAGAGTGATTTCCCCTTAAGGGAGATAGCCTCCTCATAAAACTTGAGGAGGGTAACATCCCTCAAAAGGAGATTAGACTCAACTATAATAGGACACGGCTACATATCCCTCTCCCTCTCCCGATCCTCCACTAACGTACGAAGTTATATGTGTCAATCTATTGCTACTATTGTTATCATTATCATTGTCCCTTATTCACATAGAAATTCATTAGGCGTATAAAATGAACAATCTATACTAAATTACCATTTGTAAAAATCATTATACGCAACTTATTTTTTTGCAAAAGCAATGTGTAAAACTAGTAAGTGTGCCTATTTTAAAACAACACACCATGAATGGTGTGTTGTAATATCTTTGAGCGCATCAGTCCTCTTAAATAAAAGGTACACGCACATTGGCCCAATGATTTTTTAAAATATAATCAAATATGAGTGGTATGCGCCATGAATGCACCGCTAGTAGTTCATTATACTATTCAATTGAGCACTAACAAGAGTGGGAAAATTTGATTTGTTAAATTTAGCTCGTCGACACTTTTTATGTAATAGAGCATAGGAAATGGTGCATCCGAAAAATTATAAATGGTGCATCCTTTTTAAAAAAACCAATATTTTATTAGAAATGTGTGCAACCTAACACCGGTATGAGTGTCTATGGTGTATATTGGTTCTATTATTAAGTTAGTGCATTGGTGCTACACTAACGTAATTATAAGCCACATTGATAACATTTCGTTAATTTTTTTAAAAAACAATATTTCAAATTCAAAATATTTAAAAATAATTCGATGTACCATATTTTTGTTCCAAGAAAAAAAAACTTTATATTTGATATTTCAAGTGTGAAATTAGAATATACATCATTCTGCCTAAATAGACCCTAAAGGATGTACTTTGTACTTTGAAAAAAATACAATATTATCGGTATCTATATTAGTCCTATGAATACTTAATTATAACCATCTAGGCTCCTAAGAGGGGGGCTTTGCATATCAGAAAAGATCCTATTATCTCTAAAGCTTCATCATAGCATCAAAAAATTACAGAAATCTCATCTTTCTTTTTAGACTTAGAAATAATAAAGAGAACCACTTCATTTCCCTCTCCTCCTCTAATTCCAATAGCTCTGAAAACCTTCATCTCTTGCAAAGCATGTGTCATGCCTCAAATTAAAGCGACAACTAGGGTTTTTTTCTAGCCATGTGGATAGACCATCCCCTGGATTCTTGTGGTGACATGTTCACATGGCCAACCTCCTCTCCCTTAATTCAAACTCTAGAAACTCTATCTCAGTGGTGGCAGCTTCATCCCCCACTGTGCTCAATACTCCCTCCTTCAATGTTTCATGAATCCATGCGTTGACAACTTCCCTAGCTCTGACCCAGTCTCTATGTGGCGATGACTCTCGCATGGAGGCCAAGATGGGACAAGTCATGGGAGATAGTATGGAAAATGGTTTCATACATGACTATGTCCCCTCCAATGGGTTTCCAAGTAAGCCTTCATTCTGTGATATTGTGAAAAATGTCTCCCATTCTTCTACCTCAAATCGACTATCGGTTCAAGAGGCTCTAGCTATTACTATTCCAATAGTGAAATATGTTATATCTCAAGCATCATTTTACAGCACAAATGGACTTGTATGTTGCTTCAATGGTATTTGGCCATGTCTAATCAATTTGCACTACTAGATTTTGGACTTATGGAAATCTGAGATAAAAGAAGAAGCTTTTATTTACATATGTGCAAAGGGGTTCTTCATTGTGGTGTTTGATCTTGTAGAAGACAGG
>ML799499.1:31667-90726 GCA_009831015.1 Picea engelmannii | reverse complement strand
CTGTGCGAATTTGGGGAAAAATCGGGAGAAATTCATAGTCAAACCCCCAAATTTGTGGTCAAGATTCATGTTTAGAATGAATAAGAACTATTTAAGAGAATTTGATGAAGTTAATCTACAAGTTGCAAAGTCGAATTCGACTTGGAATGGTCGAATTTCAAGTTTTAATGGCTATTGTAGAGTTACAGGCAGTTTGGCAAATCGACGATAGAGATCTCTTTTGATCTTTAGATCGATAGCTAAGAGTCGTCGTGATAAATTAAAAATCCACAACGATTAGCCGTTTTGAAAGGTTGATCAAATAAACAGCCAAGATTCATTTCGGGGGTTTTTGAAATGGATCTGATCGACGATCTAGATTCATTTCAACCATTGGAAGGTTGTATAAAAATCAATGGCCAAGATCATTTTGAGTAAGAGATCAACAGCCCAGATTCACCTCGAATTTGATCAAATATTGCTAAGTGTTGAAGTTCCCCAACCGAATTCGTCAATGGTTGATGGTCAAATCAGTGAAATTTGTGAAGAGTATTAAGTTTTCCAGCAGAAATCACCAATGGCCGATGGTCAAATCCTTGATTTGGGAGAAGAGTGGGTTCGACCAGAAGAAATCTTCGATCGTCGATGGCCAATGGTTGGGGATCAACGGATTTTGGCCAAATTTTCTAAGTGTCGAGGTCCGCCAAAAAAAAAATCGATGGTCGATGATCAAGGGATCGACAAAAATAGGATAAGGTTTCATGCATCCAGAAGATATCATCGATCGCCAATGGTTGATGGTCAAGGATCGACAGAATCCAATGAAGGTTTCATGCATCTAGGGGATTGTTGATCGTCAATGACCAACGAATGGGGGATCAGTGGATTGTGACGAGAATTTTCATTTGTCCAAGAGAAGTGGTCGATCAACAATGAAGGAAAAGAGGATGATGACAACATCATCCACATGTCATTCCATGTCAGTGGTTTCCATGTCATCCTAGAAGTGGTTGATGGTCAATGATTAGGTCGTTCGATTTGGAGAAGTGTTTTCGATAGTCATCAGGGATCATCGATCGTCAATGGGTCGATGGTCAGGCAGCGGCTGAATTGGTGGGGAGTTTTAATTCACCAACAAATATCGTCGATGGTCAATGGTCGAATCAACTAATTTATAGTTGTGTGCAAATCGGTCATCGAGGAGTCAGGTCGATGGTCGACGGTCGGGTTGGCAGTTTGGGGAAAACATTGTGAGTACCTAAAGGAGAACATCATTCGTCGATGGCTGATGGAGAACAGATCAACAACTCAGATTCCATGTGATTAGAGATCAACTGTTCAAATTTACAAGGTTGTTATAGTCGTAAAAAATTGAATTTTTAAGAATGTTTCGAGTTTTTACAGGTCAAGAACTTGAGAGCCGATTTTGAGGCCCTGGACAATGTTTTTAGTTAGTAGAAACACACAAGAACAAATTGTACCAAGGTTTTCTTTGTATTTTCATCTCAAATAAAATAACTCAAAGAGAGCTATCCAATGAGCTAAATGGTTCGCAAAACGGAGCTCGTATGAGGAAGTTACAGCCAAAATAGTGAGGGTAAAATTTTGGCACCAAAGTTACCACCGGAGGGAAATACTCCATGCTCATAAGTCTTTATGGGGCATAGGAGTAGTGGATAAAAATATTAAGACCCATAGAAGCCAGTGGTGAAATAAAATTTTGGTTATGGGTACCTGAAAATGTGTTGGGGGTAAAAGAAGACACTTGTACCATGCAGGGATAAATTGGGTAAAATGGTCAAAACTTCTCCAGACCATAACCTTCAGCTCGGAGCTCAGATTTGAGCAAACAAATAGTCGTTGGAAAGGTCTTTAGGGGTAGAAGACATCAGTCTACCCAGAATTTTAAATTGGGCATTATATTTTCTCAAAAAGTGATAAAACAAATTGTTGTAGTAGTAAATGAGTGGAAATTGCAGCATAAGGATGTTGTAACTTTTCGCTCAGAACTCGGATTGAAGCATGATTACAGCCATCGGAAGTTGTTTAGAAGAGGAATTCATTTAAGGAATCAAACTTTGGAGTAGTGCATTAATATTCTTTATAATTTAAAATGAAGAATGACCAGTTATCTAATTAATAAATATTTTGCAATGTGCTTAATTCTAACAACAATTATTGCATGCACATTCTTGCAGAAATCGAAATACAAAAGAGCATAATTTAGTTCCTACATGAGAACTAGAGATATGGAGGATGCTCAAGGATCTTACAGCCATGAAGAAGAAGTTATAGGTCTGCATGTCAGCATGGGTAATGTTGAGACTGAGTCTAATGGAAGAAGAGACATGCAGGAGCCTATAAATATGAGAATCCTACAAAAATAAGTGTAGAGCTATAAGGTCGATAATGAGAGGATCGTGAAGGCTCAAGAAGAGATACTCCAAAGCTTGAATATGTTGCAAAAGCAAGTCAAAAAGGATTCAGGCACAAAGCAAGAAGCTAGTGCCAATTAAGTGGAGGTGTCTAGGTCTCATGATCGGAGGGATGATCATGGAGGATCTATGCCCAAGTGTTTATCCTTGGGGTTCCCAAGTTCTTTTTGTGAAGAAGAAAAACGAAACACCAAGGCTATGTATTGACTTCAGACAGCTGAACAAGGTTACAATCAAGAATAAATATCCATTGCCAAGGATTGATGATCTATTTTATGAGATGAAAGGAGCAAAGATATTCTTCGAGATTGACTTGAGTTCAAGCTATCATCAAGTGAGAATCAAAGAAGAAGACACTAGCAAAAGATCCTTTAGGACAAGGTATGGACACTACGAATTTGTGGTGGTGCCTTTTGGATTGACAAATGCACCGGCTACATTTATGTGTCTGATGAATGGGGTGTTCAGATATTTCCTGGATAAGTTTGTAATTATATTCTTGGATGATATTCTTATCTATTCCAAGACACAAGAAGAGCATGAGAAACATTTGAGGATGATGCTACAAGTGTTAAGAGAACACCAATTGTATGTCAAATTAAGTAAATGCACTTTCTATCAAAAGCATATCCATTATTTGGGTCACATTGTTTCAGAAGAGGGCATAGCAGTGGATCCGGAAAAGATTGAAGCAATCAAGAGTTGGCCAGTACCAACAACATTTCAGAGGTTAGATCATTTATGGGTCTAGCTGGTTATTAACAGAGATTCATTATGGGATTCTCCAAAATTGCACACCAAATAACATCTTTGCAAAAGAAAGGAGTAAAGTTTGAGTGGAGTGCCAAGTGTGAGGAATTTTTCCAGTGCTTAATAGATTTGCTAACAAGTTCCCCTATTTTAAATTTTGCAGATCCAAATGAGGATTTTGTTGTGTGCACATATGCATGCAAGGAAGGACTCGATGGATTCCTTATGCAAAATGGACATGTAATTTGTTATGAGTCCAGAATATTGAAGGAACGTGAAACAAAGTATGCCACACATGAATTAGAGTTGGCATCCATATTACATTCCTTAAGAATGTGGAGGCATTACCTTATGGGCAGAAAATTTGAATTGAAGACAGACCATCGTGGTCTGAAATATCTATTTAAACAACCGACACTAAATACTAGACAAACTAGATGGTTGGAATTTCTTAGTGAATATAACTTTGATATCAAACACATAAAGGGAAAAGAGAACAAGGTGGTTGATGTACTCAACAGAAGGGTGCATAAAATGCATGCTATAGCCATTAGTATGTACAGGACAAATTTAAAGATACAATTCTAGAGGTCGTAACTATAGATCAACATTATGTACAAGCTAAATAAAACTTATAGCAGAATGATATACAATAGAAATATAAGGATTACAAGTTGGAAGAGGATGGAATCCTCTTATTTCAGAACAGAGTTTATGTTCCCAATTCTCAGGAATTGAGAAATTTAGTCTCAAAGGAGATGCATAATGTGCCATACATTGGACATCCAGGATATCAGAAAACTATTACAATTGTAAAAGACCTATATTTTTGGTCTGGTATGACGAAAGATGTCGATGATTATTTGGCTAGATGCATGGAATGTCAAAAGGTAAAAGTTGAGCATAGACATCCAGCGAGGTTGCTACAGCCATTCCCCATTTCTGAATGGGAATTTGTTACTATAGATTTCATTACCAAATTTCTAGGACAACAAGGCAACATGGTTCCATCATGGTAGTGGTGGATAAACTTACAAAGGTTGCACATTTGATTCTGGTAAAAGTAACTCGTAAGGAAACCAATATTGTAGAAATTTACATGAGAGAAATTGCTAGGCTATATGGTGTGCCTAAGGCAATAATGACAGATCGAGATCCCAAGTTCACTTCCAAATTTTCGAGGGGGTTGTTTAAGGGATTTGGGACAAATTTAAATTTCAGTACAACATATCACCCAAAGTCAGATGGGAAGACAAAAAAAATTATCAAATAATTGAATATATGTTGAGAATGTATGTAATAGACAAGCCTTCTAAGTGGGAGGACTATATCCATTTAGTTGAGTTTGCATACAACAATGGGTATCAGGAATCATTGAAGATGAGCCCATTTGAATCATTGTATGGCAGAAAATGCAACACACCAGTAAGTTGGGATAACCCAGCAAATAGAGCTATGATTGGGCTAGAGTTGTTAAAGGAAATGCAAGAACATATGGTAAAAATCAAGCAGAATTTAAAAGTTGGACAAGATCGGCAGAAGAGCTATGTTGATAGAAAAAAGGACAAATAAATAATTCAAAGTGGGAGAGAATGTGTTTTTAAAAGTTAAAGCCAAGAGAAGCTCATTGAAATTGGGAAGTTCCCCAAAGTTGGTAGCGAGATATTGTGGGCCTTTTTAGGTCTTCGAAAAGATATGACCAGTTGCATACATGATAACATTACCTGCATCGATGAGAATTCATAACGTGTTCCATGTGTCTTTATTAAAAAAGTATGTACTTGATCATAATCATGTGATTAATTGGAATGTGATCTAGGTGGAACACGAAGGGGATTTTCGGGTGCAACCAGTGCACATTCGGGACTGGAAAGTCAAATTTCTCAAGAACAAAACCATCGACTTGGTAAAGGTTCAATGGACCTGTTACGGTCCTGAAGATTCTACATGGGAGCATGAGGAAGCCATGAGGGAAGCATACCCGCAAATTTTTCCAAATCTTGAAGAAAATTGAATGTACATTTGTACATAAGTGAATGAAGACTCCATTTTGGAAGTTGAAGTTTCTAGAGCCACAAATATGAGATTCTTATCCAACCAATGATGGATTGAGAGGAAAATGGAGTTGTTGTGTGAGTCATTAAGTTGTGGAATTATCAAGTAGTTTGATGTAATGTTTTATATATGTCAATGTATAATTTGTATGGTTATGTACACTGAGGATTGTGCAGTTTGTAGTGGGGGGAATATAACATCCCCATTTTCAAACCCCAAACTAGGGATGTGTATTGTAAATGTAGGATGTGGTCGAGAGAGAAGCGATGTATATTTTAAATGTGATGTATGGTCGAGAGCCCATATGTAAATGATGTAAATTGAAATATAATGGATGAAACGTATCGCCAGCTGCAGACGAACACAGATGGAGATTTGGGGGCTAAGTATCCACAAGAGAGGGTAGGGGTCCAGGGGGGGAGTTACCCATATCTATTAAACCAAAACCGATTTCCTATTTTTCTCTAAATTATCCTTGCCATGAACCTTCCATTAGTTGTTGAGTGTTTTAGAGCCCAATCATTGAATTCATGTAAGAGGGTTGGTGTGAAAGTCACTTCCCATATTTATTGAGAGCATGGAAGCTAAGCACAATCATCTTGGGGAAGAGTGCAAGTCAAGCAAGCAATAGAAAGAGAGGAAATTTGTATGAGTAGGAGACCAGATTTTACACCTTCACGTTTTTTCATAGAGAGTTGTTTTTACATGGAGTTTTCTGGCCAACAATGGATTTATGAGTGTGACACCTCGAAGGCAGTTGTGGTGGACATGTTTGGATATTGTTTGGAGTTGTAATCTCATGAAGAAATAGGTTGTGTGCCTGGGAGTGACATGTTGCATGAGATTCACCGAAGAAGCACGTGTTTTGCTTCTAAGCAAATTTGTGTTTGCAACTATAGAATTCTTGAGGTCCCAACAAGTAAAATTCTTCTACAACCTATGGTGGAAGCCGTATAGGGGACTGGAAAGGATTGAGGGACCGTGAGCAGTGAAGGGGGATTCCATCCCTTGGGTTGTGTAGGTTGAGTGGAAGTTTGTTGATGGACTGGAATTAGTTGAGAGTTTAATTGTTGAAAGGGAGATATTAGCCAGCCTTAGGGACCTCCGTCTCTTGTGGATTCATAGCCCCGACTTGGGGGTGTCTTCCTGTTGAGAACTAGAACAGTAAGGCTACAGTTGGGAGGAACGTCTGTCCTCTGCAACAGGCTGCACATTTCATTAAGATAAGTGTTCTTATGTGATGTGTTTATTCATGTTAATTGCTTATATAATTGTTGTGCAACTTACTCTGAGTTATATTTGATTATATTTTCTTGCTATGAGTAGAATGATGCATTTAAATCCATGTTTATGTGGTTGAATGCTATTGTGTTTTATTTAGTTGTTTATATGCACAATTAAACAATTATATTTATGTTTTTAAGCAAAAATATACAGTTACATGTGAATGAATTTCATGCTGAGTAATGTTTTCGCATATAGATTTAATATTGGAAATTTTTAGTGAGTTGTTTTAGTAGTGACGTGACTCAGTTGGGGGTTGGGTATGTTACACCCACCCATGCGGCCCCCCCGCCGCCCCGCCCCCCCAATTTGTAGTCCATATTTTGCATGAAGATTACCAATGGTTTAATGAGTTTTTTGGGTATGTTACACCCACCCACGTGCCCACCCCCCACCCTGCCCCGCCCCCCCAATTTGCAGTCCATATTTTGCATGAATATTACCAATGGTTTAATGAGTTTTTTTCAATTCAAATTCAAAGCTATGTTGGTGATTCCAATACAAGCAGTTAACAAGATTACCTTGTACATATTGGGTTATTATATTTCAGATAAAAATATTAAAGTCAAAGGAAAATTTTAGCAACATTATGGAGGACATTATAAAAGAGAATTTATGCTTCGAATTTTGAAATTAGACCAAGATGTAAAATTATTGTCTCAAAAAGAGTTTTTTGGTTGAGTTATGCAAAGTTATTCTATAATGTTGAAGAACTCGTGCATTGAAAATTTGCTATAAATTCCATGCCTTTTCATTCCTTATGACACTCAACAACCCTTCATTATATCAAAAGTCACTCATTCTCATAACAAAGTAATTGTAAATCATATTCAATGAGTAACTTGTGAAAGTTCTATTTGTCTTCAAATTACATTTAGTTATAATCATTACATATTTAACGACTATTGAATAAAGAATGTTTTTATATGACCTTAGATGAGCTTTTCCAGACGTGGATCAAGGGGATCCCAGAGAGGACAAGGGAGAAGGATAAATGTTTTTGGGAAAGAAGGAAGGAATAAGAGAATGTGATTCTTTGTTCATTTTGATGTTAATTTTGATGAGTTTAATCACTTAGCACATCCAGGGCACTTTTTCTTGGGTGGACAACAAGCCTTGTTGAAGCCTATGAGACTTGTAAATGTACCTCTGCAACCCTAGTTGTGTATTGTTGACATACCCATGCATCCACAATATAACCCAACCAATCATGGATGGGAAATGAATAAAAAAAAACATGTTTTAAAGAATGCAAAATGGCCCATCGTGCATGAAAATCACCCTCAACTTGAATTTGTCATTGCTTCTATTGCCCCTTATGCTAATTATTTTGCTCATAATAAACCTTATATTGAGATAAAATCGTTTTCCTTAAAGCTATTTGCAAATGAAAAGGGAAAAAATCCTATGAAAGAATCTTTAAGTTCAGAAACCTCTAAGTTCACTTTTGTCCACTCCAAGGCAAGTACAAAGGAGTTACAAGGAGAGGGAAAAAATGAAATTTCTCACTTACACATGTTTCCTCAGATATCACGGCATTGATATTCAATTTTTGGAGAAACAAGGTGGATGTGTGTGTGTGTGTGTACATATGTATGTGTGTGTGTACATATATACATACATACATACATATAGTATTTAGTTCAAATTATGATCTTATGTGGTGTATGATTATTTACTTCATGGAGTTTATTTGAAATGATTAAATGATATGAGTTGTATTTCCTTATAAAATCTAGCGGGACCCATGCCTACCTTTATAAATATTATACACGATACCATTCCCTCTTATTAACTATTTTATTGCATTATAATTAGTCCTCTACTTACGTAAAAGAAATATTAATTTATATTAGACAATTGAAGTGAATAATTGTTAAAGGAAGATACAAAAGCAAAGGAGGAGTTCAATGAAGGGATCATGATTCAACAATTGAGAGGTGTGCCAAAGCTTTGAGAGTTTTATGTTAGTGATAATATTTTACCATCCTAAGTTCTCTTTGAGTTAAATTACTTTGTTGGTAGTAGGGATTTTCTGAAAAGTGACAAGGAAAAGTGGAATGATATTGATCCAATGCTCTTTCCCCTAAGGTTATTTATTTTTACGTAATTGTTTGCATATCTTAGAAGTTTTTAATATTAATTTAGTGTTAATTAGTGACAACTTTTTCATAAAATCAATCGTGTTTCACATTACTTGTGGTTGTCCAAGTTTAACTATAGGATTTCATTCTTCTTTCTATAGCACTCGATTGCCTTTGTATGATTTATTTGACATTTGAGGCTTTAGGATTTTTGTTGGTCCAAATCTTCACAGAGATTGTAAAGGCATTTAGATCTTCTTTCTATAGGTTGATTATAAAAGGATCGTTGAATTTGTCTCAAGGATTATTATTATTTTTTATAATTATAATTTTAAAGTGCTTGTAATTTTAATTTCTTGCTTTTACAGTTGTTGTTATAAATTTTCAATCTTTAAGAATTCTACATTTATTTATGCACATTTTTTTGCATTGTAGTTTTTAATTTTATCTTTTTATTTTATGTTCAACGTAGTTAAAATATCAAAAGAAAACATCAAATGTATTATAAAAATAAAAATAAAAAGTACCTCTAAGTCAAGGTTTCGTATGGTTGGAACTTTTGATTTTCAATCGTAGGCTATAAATGAAGGGTGATAATCTCACTTACCTCGTCTAGCCTAACGAGGTCTAAAGTGTTTTGCAAGAAGCATTACAGTTTCTCACTCAACATATTTTTGGTGACCATATTGGGGATGATATTGTTCCTAAAATATTTCCTCTGAAGTATTATGGTTGTGCTCCTTCTTTCACTAATGACCTTACCTACAACTCATCAACCTGACATTCAAACCCAATTTCTTGATCAAACTAGCATTACTTCTTTCTTGTTTAATTACATTTTAGAAATTGTTGTTACTTGTGAACAACTTGAGTGTTCTTGGAATATTATTGCATGAGATAGAAATAAAAGAACAATTTGAAAACCAACAGATACAAGCTCACAATTGTCTTGCTCAGCCTTGAGTTGTTTCGTGACCACTCATTTTTGCTATTATCTTCTCATAGAAAAAAATGACTTCAACCTCAGGTTCAAGTCAGGGTTCTACATTTCAAGCTTCAACTTCTCAAATAATTGGAAGGTTATATAGTAATTTTAACCGAGTTCAACCAACAACCAATCCAGCAAAAGTAATTCTAAAATATGGGTTGTTTCAATTTGAAGAAGATGATAATACCACCCCATGGCATGTGCCTTCACCTTTAAATTTAAATCCAGCTACCACCCCTCTTCCTAATTTTAAAGATCATTTTTCCAAGTTTTCAGGCAATGAAATTATATTTGTTAGTGAACATTTAATTGGTTTTTCTAATGTATGTCATAACATAGGACATGTATGAGATTATTTGTCAATTCATTAGAAGGGAAGGCAGTTGTTTATTTTTTTGAATAACCCCCAAAGGCCTTTTCTACATGGGCCGAATTATGTTATTGGTTCAAATCCACTTATGGGCAACCTCAAAGCCTAGTTGATCTATTCAAAAGTTATAATAATTAGATTTATCACAAAGGTAAGACAATCAAAGCATTTAATTTATGTTTCACTAAATTATATAATCAAATTCCTGATATTAACAAACCTCATAACCAGGTTGCCCTTATGCATTATTATAATGCTATGCCTCCTTCTTATCATCATAGATTAGAAGAAAGGAGTGAATACAGTTTATCGTCGGCATTGCAAACTTGCTTGGAATATGAAGAACAAATTTGAGAACTAGTCTTCCTATGGAAGACTCAAATAAGAAAACTGATATGATTGTTGTTTTACAACTGATTCAAGATATGAACAACCGAATGATTTCCTTCAGGAAAAAAATAAATAAATAAATAAAAAATAAAAAATAAAAATAAATAAAAATAAAAATTGATTTCTCAACCAACTTATGAAATTTCTACTCAAGCTTCACTTTGAAATCAATCTCAGCCTTTTCGAGCCAAAACTATTATTTCACGTGCTTGGTGTAATTTTTGTGAAGAAAGCACATGTGAACTTAGGAAGAATGCAAGAGAAAGAACTTTTGGGAAAATACATGATTCGACTATTGCCATGTTAGATTGGGCACTTGAGGATGATGTCATGATGGTTGATACTTGGAATCATTCCTATCAAAACAAAAGTAATGGAAATTTTAAACAGAATTCTTTTATTTCTAATTTTGTAGATTCAAATCCTCAAAAATCTAATTCTCAGAATGCATCGAGCTCAATAGGCCATTTATCCCAATCTGTTCAATTATCTCAAGTCAATCCATCTTTTCTTCAACCACTTTCCATAAATATAACATTTTAAAACAAATGGCTAATATTAAAATCGTGCCACACTTTTAGATATGGCCTTTGTTCTAGAGCAATAAGAACATCTTAAAAGTTTTATTGAAGGCAGAACTTCTATTATTTCTAATCTAATGGTTGATGAAGAAGAAGATGAGTCATGTGAAAATAAAATTTTGGTTGTACATAACCCAAGAAATTCAATTGGGAATCCTCCATTTTGTATTTCCATGAAAATTATGGACAAAATTGCTCATTGTTGTCTTATTGATGGTGGATTTGGACCTAATGTTATGTCCAAAATTATCATGGAAGAATTGGGTCTATCATGCACCAATGAAAATTCAAATAACATGTTGGCTTATAATAATCAATAAAAAGCTACTATTGGAGAAATCAAATATGTAACTTCAGTATTGTTGTCTTATTGATGGCTGATCTAGACCTAATGTTATGTTCAAAATTATCATGGAAGAATTGGGTCTATCATTCACCAATGAAAATTCAAAGAACATGTTGGCTTATAATAATAAACAACAAGCTACTATTGGAGAAATCAAAGATGTAACTTTGGTATTATGTGATCATCATGAAATATACACCACTTGTAATATCCAAGTAATCGATATGCATGTAAGTAACTATTCAATCATTCTTGGTCAAGATTGGCAAGCTTTGACGAGTGGATATATGTCCATGGATGGGACTCATATGTCTCTTCCAAAAGTTGGTAAAAACATCATAGTTCTCTGTGAAGGACTTATTTCCCCATATATAGAGAGAATTTTGCAACCTCATGCCAACTACATTGAATACGACATTGGGGTTTATTCCATATTTATTAAAGAAGAAAGTTTTGTTGCATTATCTGTTGATCCAAATGGTCATATTTGGCATATGCATTTTGATGGTGCATGTTCAAACGAAGGGAAAGGTGTTGGAATTGTGTTGTATTCTCCTTCGGGGAAAATTCACAATTTTGCATATAGGCTTGAATTTGCATGTACTAATAATGTAGCATAATTTGAAGCTTTATTCTTGGAATTGAAAATGCTTTTAACTTAGGATTCTATCATCTCACGATATTTGGTGATTCTGAGTTAGTTGTCAATATGGTAAGGAATATTTATAATCCATCTAAAAAAAAATTAAAAAGATACACATAGGCGGTTTGACAATTAATTTCCAATTTATTGTCTTTCAATAATGCTTATGTGCGCAAAGAATTGAACTCCATGGATGACAGGCTTGTTATTTATGCAACTCATCCTGAAAGACAGATACTTTCTTAAAAACACAAATGTACTTTAATTTGCTAGAAAACAATTATGGATAAGAACTATGTATGAGGTTTTGAAACATCCAACATTTTGATTGGACACTCCACCCATCATCGTGGAGATAAGAAGCTAGTATCCATTGATGATGGGTGGATTTTCCACTCAAAACATTGGATGTTTCGAAACCTCGTACACAATTCTTATCCAGAAAAATTTTCTAACATTATGACTAACTATGGAAACCTACATACTCATGTACTTTAATTTCCTTATATCGTCCACATATACTAGATAATGTGAAATCTTGGCAAGTTTTTCCTGATGACGAAGGCATATGTGCTTTTATAAGGAATGAACCTTTAAATAAAAATGAAATCATCTCTTTAGATGATAGTAAATTTCCAAAGAGACTAACTCCTTTAGAAGGATCATTCTCTTATAGTGATGTTAGTAGTCATAAGAAAACAGAACCAAGGGACTCAAGAAGAAACATAGGAGATACAATTCTTGTGAACATTAGTACTGAAGAAGATCTAAAAAATTAAAAAAATGGAGCCCGACAATCGAAAGAAAAAGAAATTCATAGATTTGTTTCATGAATTTCGTGATGTCTTTGCCTGGTCTTATATTGATTTTCGTGGTTTTGATACAAGCATAATCCAGCGTCCTATTCCTATTAAATAATATTCCAAACCTGTAAGACAAAGACAAAGGCCTTTTAATCCTGCATTTGAGGCCACTACTTGAAAGGAAGTAGAAAAGATATTAGTTGCCCATATTATTTTGCATGTGAAATATTCAAAACGTGTAGAAAATCTTTTCCCGGTAAGGAAGAAAAATGGGGATAGTAGATTATGTGTAGATTTTTGCACCCTTAACAAGGCTAGCATGAAGGATAATTTTCCACTTCCTAGTCTGAAATTAATTCTCCAACAACTTGCAAGGTCACAAATGATGTCACTTCTTGATGGATCTTCAGGTTATAAACAAATACGCCTAAAGAGAGCTGACGAGTATAAAACAACATTTACTACTCGTTGGGGCACATTTGCATATGAATGCATGCCTTTCAACTTGATTAATGCTAGTGCTACCTTTCAAAGAGCTATGCAATTTGATTTTGATGGTCTGATCGGAACTATTATTTAGATTTATCTTGATGATTTAACCATGTATTCTAAGATCTGAGAAGATCATTTCAATCATCTTAGACAAGTACTCTTGTGTTGCACGAAATATGGTGTCATTAAATCATATAAAGTCTGTTTTTGGTGTTACTTCGGGAAAATTACTTGGTCATATAGTTTTCGATCATGGTATTAGTATTGATCTAGAAATACTTTTGCTATTTGAAATCTCCTAGCCCCTACTTCAAAGAAGGAAATTCAATCATTTATGGGAAAGATCAATTTTGTAAGGAGATTCATTCATGATTTTGTCAGTATGGTTAAACCTATTCATAATCTACTGAAGATAGACCAAGTCTTTTCCTACACTCCAAACATTGAAAAAGATTTTGTTGATATAAAAGATGTTATACTTTTCGCTCTTCTTTTGGTTGAACCTGATTTTTCAAAAGATTTTGTCATTTACACTAAGCCACTGAAGAAGCTATCTTTGCCATTCTTCTTCAGAAAGATTACGAAAGTGCAGAACATCCAATAGCTTTTATGAGTCAAAATATATATGAGGATGAGTTGAAATATATGTTAATTGAGAAACGTGTGTTTTCTCTATTAAAAGCTATTGAAAAATTATGCCACTTTATTGTTAGTAAGAAAACGTAAGCTAAAGTCCCTTTGTCGGCTATTAAATTCTTATTATCTTAGACTCTTCTATCAGGAAAATTAACACATTGGCTTGCTAAGATACAGGAACATGATTAACAATTACAACTACTAATAGGATAAAGAGAAGTGATTTAGCACTACATCTGGCTCAACATGTTGAACCAAGATGCATTTCTAAAATTAATGATGAAGTCCTATCTGCCTTGTTCTTGATTGAGTATGCAAACATTAATTTTGCAGTTCATATTTGGTATCGAGATATTATTTATTACTTGCAATATGAACGTTGCCTCGATTACTTAAAAAATTATGAACAAAGGAGGCTTCATCTTGAAGCTTCTAAATATCTCATTCTAAGTTCTCTTTATTGTGTAGGACTATTGATGGGTTATTGTTGAGATGTATTGACGGTACAACAACTTGTGATATGCTTGAAAAACTTCATGCAATAGTTGAATATAATATGCACATTGTTGGGCTTTTTGCTGCAAAAGCTATAGCACATAAAATATTAAGGATTGGTTATTATTGGCCCTCTATCTTTAAAGACTCATACAAGTTTGTATAGGCTTGTAATGAATGTCAAAAAGTTGCTAGTAGAGAAAAGTTTTCTGCTATGCCTTTACATCCAATCATACCTAATTTTCCATTTTTAAAATGGGGATTAGACTTTATTGGGCCTATTAATCCTCCCTATTTTGCGGAGATTCCTTTATGCATTGGGTTTTATATCATATATCCTTCACATCTTTTAAAAATGTATGTCATAAAATTATTACTTTCACCTAGCATTTACATAATAGTATTTTTTCCCGTGAACCCACCACACCAATTTGTAGTCAATATTTTGCATGAAGATTATTGTTGGTTTAATGAGTTTTTTTTCAAGCCAAATTCAAAGCTATGTTGTTTATTCCAATACAAGCATTTAACAATCTTACCTTGTACATATTGGGTTATTATATTTAAGAGAAAAAGATTAAAGGCAAAGGCAAATTTGAGCAACATTATGGAGAACATCATAAAAGAGAATTTTTGCTTTGAATTTTAAAATTAGACTAAGATGTAAAGGTCTTGTCTCATAATGAGTTTTCCAGTTGAGTTATGCAATTTTATTCTATAATATCGAAGAACTCATGCATTGAAATTTTTTTCTATAAAGTCCATGCATTTTCATTCCTTGTGACACTTAGAATCCCTTCATTATATTAAAAGTTCCTCATTCTCAAAACAAAGTAATTGTAAATCATATTCAATGAGTAATTTATGAAAGTTCTATGTGTCTTCAATTTACATTCAGTTATAATCATTACATATTTGACGAAATCATTACAGATTTGACGACTATTGAATAAAGAATAATTTTATATTATCTTAGACGAGCTTTTTCAGTCATGGATCAAGGGGATCCCGGAGAGGAAAAGGGAGAAGGATAAATGCTTTTGGGAAAGAAAGAAGGAATAAGAGAATACTGTTCTCTGTTCACTTTGATGTTAATTTTGACAAGTTTAATCATTTACCACGTACAGGACACCTTTTCTTGGGTGGAAAACAAGCCTTTCCTGATCCTATGAGACCTATAAGTGTACCTCTCCAACCCCATCTGAGTATTGTTGACATACCCCTGCATCCACAATCTGACCCAACCAGTGATGTATGGGAAATGAATCAAAACAAACTTGTTTCAGAGAATGAAAAATGGCCCAGCATTCATGAAAATCACCCTCAGCTTGAATTTTTGTTGTTTCTATTGCCCCTTCTACTAATTCTTTTGCTCATAATTAGTCTTATATTGAGATAAAATCATCTTCCTTAAAGCTACCTACAGATGAAAAAGGGAAAAATCCTGTGAAAGAATCTTCAAGCTCATAAACCTCAAAGTCTACATTTGTCCACTCCAAGGCAAGTGCAAAGGAGTTACAAGGAGAGGAAATGAAGGAAATTTATCACTTACACATGTTTCCCGAGATATCACAATACTAATATTTTAAGTTGGTGACAATTATAGGGATGTGGATAAGACTTTGACATGGTTTGACATTCTCAAATTTTCAGGTATGCCAAAGCTTTGAGAGTTTTATGTTTGTGATCATCTTTTACCATCTTAAGTTCTCTTTGAGTTAAAATTCTTTGTTGATAGCAGGGATTTACCGAAAAGTGACAAGGAAAATCGAAATGATATTGATCCAATGGTCTTTCTCCTAAGGTTATTTATTTTTCTGTAATTGTTTGCATATATTAGAAGTTCTGAATATTAATTCAGTGCTAATTAGTGACAAATTTTGTAGAAAATCAATCGTGCTTCACATTACTTGTGGTGGTCCAATTTTGATTGTAGGATTTCACTCTTCTTTCTATGGCACTTAGTTGCCTTTGTATGATTTATTTGACATTTGAGGCTTCTAGGAATTTCTCTGGTTGAAATCTTCGCAGAGATTTGAAAAGGCATTTAACTCTTCTTGCTATTTGGTTGATTATAAAAGGATCATAACATTTGTCTCAAGGATTATTATTTTTCTTTATATTTATAATTTTAAGGTGCTTGTATTTTAAATTTCTTGCTTTTATAGTTGTTATAAATTTTCAGTCTTTAAGGATTTTACATTTATTTCTACAAAAAATTTTTGCACAATAGTATTTACTTTTATCTTTTCATTTTATGTCCAGCTAAGTTACAAATATATTATAAAAATAAAAATAAAATGTACCTCTAAGTCAAGGTTTCATAAGGTTGAAACTTTGATTTTTAGTTGGCTATAAACAAAGGGTGGTAATCTTGCTTACCTCATCTAGCCTAACGAGGTCTGGAGTGTTATTCAAGAAGCATTACATATTCTCGCTCAATAGGTAACATAAATATTATCCACTAATTATTCACCACAATTGCACAATATGCATCTGCCAAGACCGTGTCAATTCATGTTTTGTTCATTGTTCCATGTTAGTATTTTATTTGTCAAATCCTGGCAAAGAATTTTTTGTTCTTTTATAGGATTATCCAATTACAAACTGTCTTCCACCACTAAACTCTTTCTCCTATCTGGGATTCCTCTATTCTTACTAAATAGCCAAGTTTATCTATATACTCCCCCGAGCCTTTATTTCTACACCACTCAATTAGATATGTATGATCTAAAAGTTTGATGGCATTGTGCTTTAACAAATTTACATAATGAGTTCATTCCTATGCATTCTATCCCTAAAGATTCAATACATTTGTTGATTTCTAGTCTTGGGAACATGCATTTACTCCAATGGGATTCATTACCTCTTTTAAAATATTCGATGTGCCATATATCATGACACATCGACATTTTTATAAATGTAGGGAGCACTAGTAATATTTCTTTTTTTTAAAACACTATTTTATTTCGAATGCATGCAACTAACATTAGTGTGCATGTTTATTGTGTACACTGGTGCAATTGGTAAGTTAGTGCACTAGTGCAATTGGTAAGTTAGTGCACTGGTGCAATATTTGTGTAGACATGGTGTGCACAGATGCAATTGGTAAGTTAGAGAACCAATGCAATATTTGTGTAGATATGGGGAGCACCAGTAATATTTTTTTAATTTTTTTTTAAAACGAATATTTAATTCAAAACATGTAAACCTAAATCGATGTGCCATATAACAAATTGCATCGATGCTTTTAGAGATAAAACACACACCAAATATGGTTTTCTTTTAATTATTTTAAACTAAAAGTTTATTACAAATTAGCACAACCTAACATCAATACACGTGTCTTCGTACACACTAATGCAATTGTTACTTTAGCACATCAATGCAAAAAATATGGTTGAAGTGCACTGAACAAAAAAAATCTGCTAAAACCTTCAACCACCCACCTTCACCTTAAATAGAGAAAGGTGAAGTGGTACTATGAAAACCTCCACTAGGTGGTGTTTTTCTTGTAGTGACAATTAAAAACAACCGCCAACATCCATGCCACCCCTAACTATTAATGAAACAACCTTCCAATCAATAGTTACAATTTTGGTTCTAAGGAGTAATTACAATCAGCTAGCTAGATGTTGAATTCTACTAAGTATGTCAAACATTGCATACCCTCCACCGATGCATTAAATGTAAATTAAAGGTTGAGCTAGAGATTTATGTATCATGTCTACTTATTATAAATTCTCGTAGCATACTTGACAACCAATTCGACATGACTCAACCATTAAACATGTAATTTGTGCACGAACTAAAAGACATTTAATGAACCATTTCATTATATATAATCATCTTCAGATCACACATCCCCAATGGGAGAATTTTGTTCCCCGAAAGCTTATTGGTGGAGAAAATGGAAACACATGGTTTCCATTTGTATTTTCCAAGTCCGCTATTCCAACAATTAGATAAGTTGTTTGCTTTTGGCATGTCTCAATTAAGCTCTGAGTCAACCCTTGTTTTGTTGCTAAAATGAATATCCTTCCTCTCTTGTTATGTGCTTTAATTAGGTAGGCCTTACCACCTTTGACTGAGCAATATTTGTTTTCTTTCCTCTAGAAATTTGTACCCCTATCCCACTAATATGGGTTGTCAGACATCACTTCACATGCATCTAGTGGTGACACTTCACATCCTAATTCATCAAGATAATCAACATTAATGGAAAGCATGTCCTTACATCTCATGGTGATTCTAATAGCATATTTCTCTTGTACCTGTCCTAGTGAACATCGTTGTACTAGATCATAAGTTTCTAAACTAAGGTCATCGATTAAGGTTTTAGAGATCAGATAAAATTGAGAACCACTATCAAACAAAGCATTTACCTTTTAGTTAATTTCTTAAACTTTGATTTGGAATAGTTCATAAATGTTTCCATTTGTCCTTGGTTGTTGCAATGTGGTTCAAATGATGGTTTTTATCCATATTGAAGGTGTTATTGACAACTATTTATTCTATCCCAATAGATTTCATTACTCCTTTTTTGGAATTGTATCATCTTAGATGCAATTCCAATTAAAGCATCTATCTCTTCTCATTTGTTTACCCATCCACTTCACAGTGTTTGCAATTTTTATTAGGATCTTTTCCCTTCTGGGTTATGGATGCAATCTTCTGTCCTTTTTTTCGGTCTCTTCTTATCCCTTGTTGTTGCCCCTTCTTGAAGTCTAGATCAATGTAAATATCTTTCTTGCTTGCCTTGTCTATGTTTTTCACACTCAACAATTTCAATAGCCTAGATGTATGGTTGAATATGCCACCAAGGTACTTCATTATTTCTCTAGGTTCCGCCAATGAAATGCCCAACATGATGGCTTGCTTCCAAAATCATACGTGTATTCTTGAACTCTTTGTCCTTTTTCTTGCCAAAGGAATTTCCATTTCATGAGATCATCCTCTTCTAACTCATGGGATAAATCAATGATCTCAAAATCTCATTGAAGTGTTCCCATTTTGTTACCGTGCTATTTTTTTCCAACCCCAACACATCTACATAGATCTCCCACCATAACAAAGCATCTCCAAACATTTTCATTCAAGAAAAATAATCTGTTGGGTTTCTTTAATTTGATAAAGGCCAAAATAAACTTCTCACTATCGCAAACATTATTTAACTTCTCAACCTTAACTTAAACATAACAAGTTGCTATTTGAAGTTTTTTCTTTAACCCTAATTTGAGTATTTGAGGATGAAGGAAGGGAGTCGATGTTACTTGAGTTTTTAGGCCTCGTACCCTCAGGTTGGTGAACACTTTCTTCTTTGTGATTAGAACTTAATGAGTGTCTCTCTTCATTCTTCACTATTGAAAGTCATGTTACCATTTTGGTTAGCACCACAAGGCTCTATTCTAGTTGAGTAATCTCGACTTTAGGGTATTCCTTGTATTTCTTATTCAGTAGAAGTCCCCGTCATTTTTTTATGTTTGTTTTTCTCTAGACCTTGTAACAACTTTTATTTTCCTTTGTGGTATCCATTGTGAGTGTTTACCATATAGGTTATACAACAAATATTCTCGATATTGGAAAATAATACTAATACGAACCATAATCAGATAGCCTATGGCCAAATTGATTCACCAACATGGACCTTCTATAAAATTTTAACTATGAAAAAAATTAAAAGCTATATTTGTTGTTTTTTTATTTTACTGTGTGTTCACCATCATTGTGTTCTAATTTTAAAAAAGTGTAGAAAAATAAAATAATGGCATACACAAAAAATAACATAGAGATTTCCTTCCCTTTGAAATTCAAATGAGAAAACCGACATGAAACGCTTTTTTTTATTGGCTTTTTGTTCTTCTTAGAGGAAATTACATTAAGGGAGTTAAATTCTCGGTAAATATTTCATGCATATACCCCTTTAATTGTGGATTTATTTAGATATAGTATTCATCCCTACCTAAACAAGCTCATGTTCATCCTTTTTCCCTCTCACTTCAGATCAACCCCTTTTTTGCAAATGTTCTTACTCACTAAATTCCACAAATTTTCTTCTTTAATGAGTCTTTCAATTGTGTAATGGATTGTCTTCATTCTAGCCTAAGCATGCTCATGTTCACCCCTTTTGGTACCTTGGTCCAAATTAACCTTGTCAAGTCGCACTTCTTCATTGAATAAGAAAAAAAGCAACAAACCAACAACCTCCCACCATTCCCCCTTTGTTGAGAAATTTTATAGAGGGTAAATAGCCATTAGAATTATATCCTAGACTCGTTGTTTGTTAAGTTTGATGGCTTTCCAAATCTCATCATGCCCATCATTTTTAATGCTTCAAAATCCAAGTTGAGTGTCAACTGTTATCTAAATTCCCTTCTATTGAGTGTTGGTGCACCCTTGTTGTTAGTGGTTCAAATGACCTCCTAAGAAAAATATCTGACTATCAGTAAACTTCTTTAATGAGTAACACTTCCCCATTATCAGTAACAACCACCACCATGGACATTGCCTCCAACTATTCTCAAACTAACCTTCCAATTAGGGGTCACAGGTTGGTTTCTAAGGAGCAATTACAATCACTTAGTTGGAAGTTGAATACTACTAAGGATGTCGGACTTTATGTGCCCTTCACCAATGCGTCAAAGAGAAACAAAGGGTTGAGTTAGATATTTCCATAGCATGCCTAAGAAACTAAATCAACTTTATTTAACCATCAAATATGCAATTCAAGCATGAACATAAAAGGAATTTCACAAAGCATTTCATTATTCATAATCCTTTTTGTATTGGCAATCAAGGAAGCTTATGAAAAGCTTCATGCTCTCAGGATGATGATATGTATCGTTACTAAACTGTAGGATATAAAAAGGGAGTTTGTTGCCTAATATCACACTATATTCCAATCATATGGAATGCTCGATGCACAGGTGTTGGCCATGCAAACATGCATTGACCTTGTTCCTTGGAAAGCTCTCTCTTGGGTAGAAGAAAATGTGTTATTAAGAGTTGAAAAAATCCTTAAGGGAAATAGGTGATGAAGAGTCCCTAGAACTCGATGAATTAGTGTGTGAATTTTTGAAAGACACTTGGTACTACAGTATCCTAGATCTTCTCAAATTTTACAAAGAAGTTGTTTAGAAGAGATTCCTTGGGGCCTATCAATAAATGTTTTATTTATCCATAAGGTAGTCAATCCAGAGCTTATTACTAGCTAGTAGCCAATCACGTCACTCAATAATCCATACAATATTTTGGCCAAGGTCCTGGCCCTATGGATAAGGTACATCCTCCCTAAGATTATTGGACTAGAGCAGATGGTTTTCATTCAGGGTTGGTTCTTCCTAGACAATGTCATTGTAGTCTAGGAGGGCATGAAATGGGATAAGTATCTTGGATTGAAGGATTTGTTTATCAATTTAAACCTTAAAAAATCATTTGATAGGGTGGAATGGACATTGATTCTAGCTATGTTGCATGCTCTCAAGTTTGGCCCCCTTTTTGTCCAAGTTGTGGAAACAATCTTTGTTGATGCCTCAGCATGATTTTCCATTAATCAAATGAAGTACAAGTGAGTTGGGTTGATTCATTCAATCAATCAAAGCTTCATATTAGCTTTGGCTCTCTATGTGATGGGTGTAGAAGCTTTGGGCTACCTTCTCCACCATGTGTTCACCACATTCCCTTTCAAGAATTAATTCAAGGCATTCCCCTTCTTAGGTTGAAGGTTGGTCAAATGTGTTGTTTTTCTTCATATGAGATATAATCGATATATTATTACAATCATGAGTGTTCCATAAATAGGGAACATATGGTGACCATCCATGAAAGGATGTGTCCCTTGGATAATCAATAACTATTTATTATTATCATTTACTTATTATATATAGTATTTAATAATCAATAATTATATTATTAATTATTAATCTAAGAGAATGTCTTCTCGATGTTGTCCAAACATCAACACTCCCTGTCAACAAGGGAGACATTTTGCATTATGCCAAGCTTGTCTCTGAAGTATACAAAATTCACCGTAGACTCATGACACTTGTCTGTCAGTCTTGGGAGACGTATCTCTCCCACCTAAATTGAGGAGAAAATCCTTTTGCGGCTCTCCCTCTAAGCCAATTGACTCTCTCTAAGATTAGGATCGCTCTGGGTCTGCATGTAATAGCATATAGCATCTTGAGTCTTTATCATTCCTTGTCAAATCACCATGACTAGGACAAAGACCACACCAGGATCTTTCACCATAGGTACACACCTGTGAGTGAATGTCATCGTGATGCTAATTGACATGTGGAAAGAACTTCAAGCACCTCGAGTCCATATTATTCCTTGCCATGATCAAGGAAGGACTACATCTGGGCCCATTTACCACAAGTGCACCTTTATGATAAATGTATCCTATATCCCTTGGTATGTAGCCCAATCTAGGAGAAGTTATCCCTGATGTTGAAACATCAACACTCCCTCTTAGCTAGAGAGGTATCTTTCCATAGTAGTACACAACTACTGTCCAGAGACACGCAGCCTCTGCTAGTGGTACACAACCACCATAGTAGCAAAAGGTTTGTCACACATGGCACTCCCATGTGGACTTCTAGAGGCTACACCCTCTAGAAACACTAGGGTCAACTCCCATAGTGTGTGATGTCAAGGGTCAACTCCCTTGACATGTCCTCATGTGCTCTCCATATGGGACATTGGGCTATAAGCCCAAATGAACTTATCCCTTCTCAAACAAGTGTCCTCACAGATCAAATCAACTCAATTCACAAACGAGTACGATCTAGTGAATGTTTTTCACACATGACACTCCCATGTGGACTTTTAGAGGCTACACCCTCTAGAAATACTAGGGTCAACTCCCTTGACATGTCCTCATGTGCTCTCCACATGGGACATTTCCTCATGTGCTCTCCATAAGGGACGTTGGGCTATAAGCCCAAACACACTTATCCATTCTTGAACAAGTGTCTCACTTATCCCTTATCGGATAAGTGTCATCACAGATCAACTCAAATTGGTCACAGAGGAGTACGATCTGGAGAATGTCTCAGGAAGTTGCAAACATCAACACTCCCTCTAAGCGAGGGAGGCATTCTCTACCACACCAACTTTTTCACGGAAGTACTTGAACTTCGTCCCGGTTTGCTAAGAACATCAACAACCTATTCATCTATAGGAAGGTACAGCACCATTACTTCCTTCCTCTGCACCATGTCTCGGATGTAATGGTACTTGATCTCAATGTGGTTCGATTTGTCATGAAACACTAGATTCTCTAAGATATTCACACAACTTTGGTTACCATAATGAATAATGATGGAATCCAACACATGCTCAGATAAATATACAAGAATCTTGTGAAGCCACACTACTTCACAGACTGACATACTTAATGCAATGTACTCTACTTTTGTTGTGCTCAAAGCCACATAAGTTTGTTTCCTGCTACACCAGGAAACCATGGAAAATCCCAAAGTGAAGCAACACCCGAAGGTGTCTTTTCTATCCACTGCACTCCATGCCCAATTAGAGTAAATATATTATTGCCATGTCATATCAATACTAGAAGAATATCTTAAACCATGTCCAACTGTGTCGCGCATGTATCTCAACACATGCTTCACAACAATCTAGTGTGTGTATCTCGGCTGACTCATAAACTGGCTAAGTGCACTCGCTGCATAGAAAATATTTGTTATGGTGTTAACCAGATACATCAATGATCCAATCGGTTGTAAGTACAGAGTTGGATCAATTTTGTCGGAATCAGAAAATGACACACTTAGTTTCTTCAGATTCGTCACCATTGGTGTAGCCACGGGCTTCAAGTTCAGTATCCCAAACTTCTTCAATATCTCAACTGTGTACTTCCCCGGACTCAAGAAGATCTCATCATTTCTCTGCCACACCTCTAGTCCCAAGAAGTAGTGCATCATACCAAGGTCCTTCATCTCAAACTTAGAGGCCAACACATACTTGCATTCAACAATAAGGCTCTATGTACTGGTGAGGAATAAATCATCAACATAGAGGACCAAAATCAGGGACTCACCATTAACAATCTTGTAGTACAGGCTAGGATCGACAACACTTTTGTTGAAGCCAAAAAATCATCATGTTTCCATCAATCCTTGCATACCAAGCTCGAGGTGGTTGCTTGAGTCCATACAAGGTCATCTTCAACCTGCACACATGAGACTCCTTCTCATGTATCACGAAACCATTTGGTTGCTCAATGTATACTTCTTCCTCAATATATCCATTGAGAAAGGTTGTCTTTACATCCATCTGATGTACTCTCTAACCCATGGATGTTGCAGGGGAAATAATCATCTGGATAGAAGTGAATCAAGCAACAAGAACAAATGTCTCCTCATAATCTATTCCCTCCACATGAGAGAATCTTCTAGCAACAAATATTGTTTTGTGCCTCTCGATGCTCCCGTCAACTATGTGTTTGATCTTGTAAATCCATTTGGAAGTCACTACAAACTTCCCATCAGGTCTCATAACAATATCCCACACATCATTCTTCATGATGTATTAATACTCCTCCATCATGACATCTCTCCATATTGGATGACTAGTTTCCTCCTCATAACAGGAAGGCTAAAAAAGAATGATATGGCTCATAGTTTCGGCATAGCATGAATATCTTTGAGGTATCTTTCTCACTCGGAACGTACCACGAGGAGCTACATATCCTTCTACCTCCTACAAATTCTGACGAGCCCATGTAGGTCTCTTTTGACCTACTGCAATATCTCTGGGAAGATCAACTGGAGCTATAGGATCAACGGGATCAATTGGATCGATTTGATCAATATTCATGTGAGATCCTCTAGATCTCTTAAAGGATACCTCCTCCTCAAAGGTAACATCTCTCCTCACCTCAATCTGTCTCTGACCAGGGATGTAGATATGGTATGCATTCAAAGACTCATTGTACCCCACAAATGTACCCTTTATGCCTGAAGGGTATAGCTTGATACTTTTCTCCTTGGGTATATGAATGTATATTGGACACCCAAATATCCTAAAGTGTCGAACCTCAGGCTTCACTCCAATGAAGGCCTCCTCGGGCGTCATGCTCCTCAAAGTCTTATGAGGACTTATGTTTTGAAAATACACTACAGTCATGGATTCCTTTGCTCAGAGAAACATAGGTAAATTTTGATCATGTTAAGTCATCTTGGACCATACTTGACATATCGGGGTTCCCTCATGAAACTAATGTCTAAGACATATCGAGGTTCCCTCATGGAACCAATGTCTCACAATACATATCAGGGTTCCCTCGTGGAACCAATGTCTTGCAAGACATGTCGATGTTTCCTCGTGAAACCAATGTCTTCGTTCCTTCATCTAACCATATGAGGCATGTCAGGATGAAGTCCACATTTCCTCCTAGTAGTCCATACAAGACCCTCCAGGGAGAATGTCTCATGATTTTGCCTCAAACATCAACACTCCCCTTAAGGGAGGTATCTTTCACAATGTCTTTTTTTGGTAGTCCATTGACTACTCTGCAATCAACTAGTATCACATTGCTACTACCGTGCCATTGGTAGCTCAAATCATCGATCTCATTCTACATGACTATGTTGCGATCAAACAATAGTGCACAACTTCTTCCAAGCGATCTGGTAGTCTCCATGGAAATAAGCTAGTAGCACATAGCTACTACAATGGCATCCAATAGAAAATGACTGTGCCGAGCCATAGTAGTACACAACTATTATTTGGTCATACACAATCACCACTAGTGGTACACAACCACTGCTAGTAGCACAAAACTACCATCCATCTTTCTTGGAAGTTCTCAACAAGCGGCTTACTCAATCAATCAATGATATTTCCTTAGCCAAGGTTCAAATACCAAAAACTGGTCATTCGCTACTATACCACATGTGGACTATATGTTTTTGTAATGCTTTACATACACTTCCATGCTTCAATCCAATTCACAATGTTTTTTGAATAGAAATGCATTAATGTATTAAAGAATACAGACACATAGAGATAGGTAGCCTTCAAAGCCAAGTTCTCCCTTTAATTGGCGGACATCAAACTTGAATTCTATATTCTCATGAGGCTTACGATCTCGACACATTCTTGTAGATTACCAATCGAATTGTCTCGATGTATTTCGCAACACAATCGATCTTCCTAGAGAATATTTGAACTCGAATCAGGCGTCACCCAGAACTTCTATGTCATTCTTGGCCAGATCATAAATTTTCTTCAGATTCACACCTTTTAAAATTGGTGCACACGTTCTCATGTTCAGGCCAACAACTATGGCCCGATATCACACAATCAATCTAACTCTGCTCTCATGTGGATCAAGCCTTTCTCCCAATGCGCCTTCTTCATCCTAGAATGTATGAGAGGGGTTCTCTCTAGAACCTACTCTGCCCTTTGAGATTGTTGGGCAAATCAAAGGGCATTATCAACAATCGGTCACTGCGACCTCATCTCAACCTCCCTCTCTTTTTATTCTTTGTCATAACTTACTTAGGAAAGTTCTTCTTCTTCACAACAACATGTTGCTGCATAACTAAACACATATTCAACAACATATATCTTTACTCTCTCTACTCCTACACATAATCCTAAGCAAGACTAAATCTTCATATCCTTATCTTCCTGGGCTCTCCCGTGAGGGAGCCACACCCAGTCAACCCGCTCTAATACCATGTTGTTTTTCTTCATATGAGATATAATCAATATATTATTACAATAATGAGTGTTCCATATATAGGGAACATATGGTGACCATCCATGAAAGGATGCGTCCCTTGGATAATCAATAACTATTTATTATTATCATTTACTTATTATATATAGTATTTAATAATCAATAATTATATTATTAATTATTAATCTAAGAGAATGCATTCCCCATGTTGTCCAAACATCAACAAAATGGACAATACGAATTATGTAGATGATTCTTTGCTCGCCATTCTAGAAAACATTGAGTTCGTGGCCAACACTTTAGACTACATTCATTTTTTTAATGAAGCCTCAAGCTCTAAGTTGTAGGAAACCAAAACGCAATGTTACATAAACTATCTTAGGAGGCCACTCTTAAGCAACTTGTATTCCATAAATGGTCTTGGATTCAACCTCGGTAGGTCTTAAAGTTTCCAAGGATTTTGTTTTCCTTTCATGCCTCACTAAAATCCCTTTGGGAGGTTGTTCTCCAACAAATCTCAAATAATGTAGATAAGTGGATTCCAAGACCCTTATCTTTGGTAGTAATATTTCAAATATGTTATAAAGTGTTATTTGCAACTCATATTTATTATTTTTCATGATGGGTTCCCTCTTTTACGACCTATAGACAATTGGAGAAGCATTTGTGAGACTTTTTCTCAACCAGCTTATATGGAAAGAAAGGCTTTCATCAAGTGAACTGGGAGGTATGTTGTAGTCCTAAGGATTAGGGAGGTTTAGGGATGATTGGTTTTTCTCACTTGACCTAGGCCTTGAATTCCAAGTGGTTTATCTTTGTTATGGAAGGGAAATAAAATTGGAAGGTCCTCTTATGTAACTGTATTTCATGTGAAGCCCCTTTGGGGAAAACTTTCTAGTTGAATCTTAACTTCCAGAGTTTTCTTCTAACTCCATCCAAATTCCATATTCGCGGAAACCTTATGGCCCAAAGTATCTGGGAAGCTCAATAATCCATCCAATGATGACTTAGTTGGTAGGGGTACTCATTGTGTACTAGATTATCATTTAATGGACACTACATTTGGTGTTTTCTGCTTATTTATTTGAAGGAAAACCTATGACAATGTCTTCTTATTTTTAGTCAATTGATTACTATAGAAGATAATTATACATGTGGGAGACCTCTATGATGGACATTCTCACCATTGGAATCCATAAGCAACTCTTAAGGATGAGTTTTGACTCGCCCAGTCTAATACATGGATTCTTGAGAGGGTTTATGATGTTATCATGGATGTGTTATTTTTTGACTTGCGTGTTGTTAACTTGACAACATGGTGGAATGACTAGAAGTGGAATGGTATTAAGCCTTTCATGGGATACAATCTAATGGATGGATATTTATGGCTCGATGTTTGACCTAGGGTCCACTATAATCCCTCTAAGTGGCTAGTTCAAATACATTGTGGAAATCTTTCATTGAATCCCAAAAGGTTGGTTTTTCTTGGGCATTAATTATGGGTGGCCTTCCTCTTAGCCAACCCTTGAATTTTGTAATATTTACATGGCCCAAATGTCCCCTTTGTCACAAAAATAAAATTGTGAAGTATATTTTTTTCTTTTTTTCTTATGCCAAATTAGCATGGGACTAGGTATCAAACATGTATGCCTAGTTCCTTCTCAGGGACATTACTTGGAAATTGACTATCCTTGGTGATAAGTTCATGTGCATTGTAGAGTTTCATGCAACATGGCTATTTGTTAGAATAGAGTTGCTCTTTTTTATCTGGAAAGAAAAGGAATAAATGTGTTTTTAAGAATGCACATTATATTTATTTCACTTGGTATTAGGACAATCTGATTTGTACAAAATTTCATCTACACATATAGGTTAAGGTTGAGAAGGAGCTTGTACTAGTGCTTCTCTATAATTTGATGGAGTTCTTGTGGTCGACCCCTTGCACTATGAGTTTGGTTCCTTTGAAATTCCACTTTCCTCTTGGATCGACTCATTTACATCTATTTGGCAATAGGTCTTGCCATAGGGCATGCCACCTAGATTGAGACTACAATGAATCTTACAACCATAACCCCAAGAACCACAATCATGTGCCTCTTCCTCGGCCACAAAATGATAAATTTATTCAACTAGACTTGGCCATTTCAGTGGAGATATTGTCAGAGGAATAGATAAAATAAGGATGAGAGACTACCCAACCTATTGATGATCCACCATTTACTAAGTGGGATCTAACCCTTGATGATCAAGATTGTCCTCCAGATCTTGAATCCATAGTTTCTAGTTGATTTTTAAGTTTATCTTTATTATGACCACTTTTCCACCATACATGTTTTTAACACTCTGATGTTTTCCCCCTAACCATGTGATCTTGGACTTTTTTATGCCTTTTCAAGCCTAGAATGTTATTTTTTGATAATCCCTTAGGGAACCTCTAGTTGTTGGCTATTTACGTTTGGTGGTTACAAACATGACCCACCTTTTTTGTATGAAATGCATGTACATAACGCTTTATCAATAGAGTTTAATGGAAGTATTTTATCAAAAAACAAATATGGTTGATTTAGTCTTAATCCAAGTAGATAGAGAAAAAATTAATGGCTATAAGCCATTATAAATTCAAACCAAGGCTTTATGGTGAGAATCATAAATGACTTTGTTGATCTTAGGCCTACAACTTTAACATTGTTGCATCATTTGAACTCTCCATTAAAAACATTTGCTAAGAAGAAGTTGAAGGGGAAGAAGAATGATTTTGAACCACTTCTTTAAAGGAACGAAGTGTTAAATAAGATGGTATGCCACAACTTGGAACCCCACCATGAAGATGTAATAATAAATAAATAATAGAGCCTCTAGAAATGACATACCCTCCTATCTAGAAGTCATCATCTAATTATCTACCATCAAACAACAATGGGTTGTGATTGATATGAATCATATTCTTAATCTACAACTTTCATTATTACACTATAACAAAATCTTGTGAATTCACCAACGTAATAAGAGACCTTCACATTATCAACCTCCCAAAGATTGGAAAACTCATTATTGTGCCAAAACTATGTGCAGGGTATTCATTAAACTATTCACAAACAAGATCGAATAGTTTAGAAAGTCATTGAAGGTGATTAATGGCTTTTGAACCAACCCCAAAACAACCTCTAGGCCATATATACCACTGTCATAGCCTACATTTCCAACATAAGCTCCATTGTGATGTCCATCATGTTAAGCACCTCACGTACAAGATATCCAAGCATAAGATAGAAAATCCATGTTACTTAATTATATGTAAAAATAACCTTAATTTAGGTAACACCTTATAATGATACTTTTATTGAAGGAATCCACTCCTATTCACTTGCCTCTTAGGGTTGGGCGACCTCTCAATGAGATAAGATCCAAATACAATAAACTCCACCCCTCTTGTAAGGAGGATTCCATCCTTATTTATAGCTATCAAGAGAAGCCTAATCATAACAACTTCCTAACTACCCAGCGAACCTTGTTTAATGAGGCCATATTACATTTATTCAATACTAACAAACATAATGAGCCTCATCTAATAATAAGAAACATAATTGATCAAGGTGGATACTAGTGGCCACCCACATGTTCCACTAATTCATAATGGTTCCACATCTTGGTAATTTTTCTACAGTTTTTCGAGTCCCAAACATCCGGGGTCATTTTGAGGCCCTAAACGACATTTTTTTGGCATGGAAGCACCTAACATGTACTTGAAGGAAGATTCTAGGTTATTCGAAATGTTTGCTTCTCAACTAGACCTTTTCGTTGAGCTACCGAGCGCCCCAAATAGAGATCATATGCAAAATGTACACCCTTGAGAAGTTGATGTATCAACTAACCACATCGGGGCCCACAAATCTTTTGGTGTTTCATCTTCTAGGGTTAGGGTTTTGGATGTTTAGGGTTTTCTCATTGATTCTTATGTTAAAAGGCCATTTTGGCCTCTTTGTTATGAGACAAGGGATAATTTCACCCAGATCCTTCGACGGTTGCCGACAACAACGGAGTCACCTTCAACCAACAGTCACTTCGGAGGTGTCACACCATTTAAGGCACAAGTTAACTTTGAAATTCATTTATTTGAAGGCCAGATAGACATCGATGCTTTGGAAAAATGGTCAAGTCTGCTAGAGGGTTATTTCTCTAGCAATGAAAAAAATTTATAACAGTGAAAAAATCACCTTCGCAATCCTTAAATCCCTTCCCCATGTCAAAGATTGGTGGGAAACATATTGTGAGCAACTTGTTGGATATGAGTCTACAATTTTTGGGCCAGGACCCCCTTGGGTGGCTTTTGTTGATGCCCTCAAGGAGCAATACTACCCTGTTGGAAACTACGATAACCAGTATACGAGAAGGACAAATTTGCGCTAAGAGAGAGACCAGATGATGTCATAGTACACCAAAATCTTCCATACCTTATGCATTGTTGATGTGTTTTCACCCTCAAATAGAGACCAATTTTTTTTTTTGAATTTGGAAAGTTCCAAACAATCTTCAACCATTGATCATGAAGACCTAACAAGTTTCCAATCAGCTTTAGTTCTCCATTTCTTCATCATGAAAGTCTAATGGGGATAGTTTCTCTTTAAAAAAAAAGAGAAGGAAAAGAAAAGACACTAAAAAAAGGAAATTGTTTATGTGTATCTTCTCACTAAATATCCCTATGTCATAGCTCCATTCAACACTTCACGAAATCTAAAACAGAGGTTATAAGCCTAATATATGCCAATTTCCTCTCTCATCTCTATTTCCTCAATCATCTCTATGCTACTTCCCCATACTTAGCCATTTTCCTTAATCCCATTGCTAGTTTACTTAGTCATTTTCCTCACTTTCCACGTTTAACCATTTCCATACTTAAGAATTTCCATTTTCATATTCATATTTCAATTTTCATTTTCCATATCCATTTTCCATTTTCCTTTTCCTTTTCCTTTTTCTTTTTCTTTTTTCCATTCTCTATATTTCATATTTCATTTCCATTTCCTTACTTTCACGTAACTATATGACTTACCTGCCCAACACTTAGTCATTTTTTATGACTTACCACATTTTACTATTTTCTACACTAAGTCTTCCATTGCGGATGTGGGAAAACCTTCCTCTTCACTTACCTTTTTCCCTCATACCCATGTCCCGCAACCCGCAATTTGCACCTCCATTTTCCGCATCATTCAAATTCATTCAAATATCACCTTCACCCATCCCTTGCACCTCCATTTTCTGTGTCATTCACATTCATTCAAATTGTGCCTTCACCCATCCCTTGCACCTCCATTTTGTGCATCATTGAAATTCATTCAAATTGCACCTTCACCCATCCCTTGACCTATTCTCCTACATGACTTATGACCCGCATTCCTACCTTATACTTGTCATTTTTACCAAGTTTTATCTCCTCACCTACCTCTTGTACCTTCGCATTCCCGTGACTCTACAAACACTTCATTTAATTTTTTTTAATATTATTTCTTATCATGAGTTTCTTCCCCGTTTTCTTGGGCACACCTTTGAATGACACATGGAAGTGAAGACCTATCATATGTGGACACGTGGAATTGAAGTGTAACTACCCACGGGTGACACATGGATGAACATAGATGACTGGACAGTGACTTGGCGTGATAACTAGGTGATGATGTGGGGATCAAAAGATACTTTGTGCACAAGCTACATGGAATTCTATGGCTCTATCTACTTCATTCAAAAATAACATCGAGATGGATTATTTTTATAAATAAATCATGAGAACCATCCCAAAATGTATGTGGGATAAAGAAAGTCGAATTTGCAAATCAAAGACCCAGATTTCACAAGGATGGATCAATGGTGGCTGAGTCTACATCTTTCGGAGCACATAATCTTTGATCCCGATGTTTGATTTGAGAAAAATAGAGCTCGTCAGAAAGGTAAAGAGATAAACAATACATTGGAAGTGGTTTCAATGGCTGAAATATCAATTATCGGGCCCTAAAAAACAAATTACAATCGAGACTATTTTTGGGCTTGGAAACAAGTTATTTTTGGAACATAATTTATTTAAAGAAATTTATAAACTTCTAAGGTGGACCCCAGATGGTGGCATGAATATCAATGCTCATATTTACCAAAGGCATTAATTCATTGCAAAAAAGAAACATAAAACCCTAACTTAAAAGTGGTTTCAAGAAGATGAAGAAGAGATTACAAAAGAGAAAAGAAAGCAGAATCAAGGGATTAGTAGTGGGTTGTTAGAGAGTTTGTTATTGAGGTCTTTTTATTGGAAGCAAGTTTTATGCCTTTCCAAAGATTTGTGAATCAATATTATTGACTTTCTCCTTCATATTCCTTTCTACTCAACTCTCTCAATATGCATCCATACATTCACCAAGACATTTCAGGTCTAGAGCAACAAAATCCGTGATTGTACAAAGTAGATGTAGTTTAATTTAAGCTTATGTAATTGTCATTGAAATCTTGTCGAGGTTGTTTTAGTCCTCTTGTTTTAGATATTGTCAAGCTTATTTCATTTGGAATATTATTATTAATTTCTCCCACAAAGAACTATTTTGGGGCATTACATTAGTGATTTTTCATACATTGAGTCTAAAGCATGATATTTCAAAAGTATTGTCCATCAAAATCGTTTTTGAGTTGTAATAAAGTGATCATCTAAAGTTCTTTGATGACCTGTCCATTTTTCTTTTATTTCATCCTGCAAAGTCATAGTTGATCCTAGGTTCACATCATTTCAAAAGGAAGGAAAAATATTTGTTGAAAGCAAACTTTGTACAAATCTCTTTCAATTATATTTATTCACTTTTATTTCCATGAATAAGATGATGTGCTTAATGAATAAATATGCTAAATGAGAGCCTTCTTGGAATATCTTTTGGGGTTTTCTCTTTAGCACTCACCCATTGCATTCATCAAGAGCCATGCAAAGAATCTTCCAATATATCAAGAGAGGAGAACCACCTCTATAAAAACAAGGGGATTCTTTCTTGTTCCCCAAGAGATTTTATTTCAAATGTTGGTCTTTTTCCCTTGACAGAAAAAACGATCAACATGGACAAAGTTGGGTATTAAAGACTCCGAGAAAAACCTAGTTCCAAAGTACTGTAGTGACCTACATCGGTACATCCAAGTAGATATGGATTTCCCGGACGTCTCCTCACTGGGATCCACTTACCGATATGTTTTCAAGATCGAGAAAAAGTTCAAGCAAAAGAATAAGTGGGATTTCAATTTTGCAAACCCATCGCAGCAGAAGCACAGTAAAGGTGGTGCTAACTCCCAAAACAAGGATTGATAGCCCGAGGAAAACCAGTCCAAGCCACAATAAAATAAGGGTAACATGAAGTCGAAGAATGATACTGGAAAGTGGTGTGAGTTCCACAAAATCCCTTGGCACAACACTGATGAATGTCACTCCAAACAATCATTGTTGGCTAAGATGAAAGCCTCATAGTCAGATGCCAACGCAAACATTGATTCAAAACCAGATAAGGGAAAATAGATCATTGACGCATAACCCACTGTCACCATTGCCACACAAAGGTACAGCAAGAGGAACCAGAGGAGCCTAAAGAAGTGGAGCACCTCTTCCACTCACAGATGTGGGTGAAGGGGAAACCACTCCATTTCATTGTTGACAGTGGTAGCCAGAAGAATCATACAGGGATGATACATTTGTGTTAGCTAGCAATGTCTCATGACCTATGGCTCAACCAGGGATGATACATTCGTGTTAGCTAGCAATGTCTCATGCACTACGACATCAAACCCTTCAAAGATGAGGTATTGTGTGATGTTGCCCCCCTTGAAGTTTGTGATTTTATTTTAGGACAACCATATGTGTGGATACTAGTGTCCACCCACATGTTTCACTATTTCAGAATGGTTCCACATCTTAGCAAATTTTCTACAGTTTTTCGGGTTCCAAACTTTCAGGGTCGTTTTGAGGCCCTAAACAACGTTTTTTTGGCATGGCAATGCCCAGCATGTAGTGAAAGGAAAATGTTAGGCTATTCTAAATGTGTACTTCTCAACTAGAAATTTTTAATGGGTTATCGAGCACCTCAAATGGAGATCATATGCAAACTTTAACCCATTATGAAGTTAATGTATCAACTAACCACATAGGGGCCAACAAACCTTTTGGTGTTTCATCTTATGGGGTTAGGGTTTTGGATGTTTAGAGTTTTCTCATTGATGCTTTATGTTAAAACGCATTTTTTTCCTCTTTGTAATCAACTTCTTTAGAATGAGCATATCGACACATCTCTCTCTTCAAGGATAAGCTACCACCATTCTAGCTAGCTTGTGTGCTTTGCATTTTACAATCTTTTGTATTCCAAATAGACATTAGTAGAATATGAGTTTAATTATATTACTATGTTTCTTGCAATATCTCTATGTGTTTCCTTGTTATATCTTTGTCTTCATGTCATTCTCAATATAATTTGGATCAGTGGTATCAGATCAGTTTTCTCTTTGTTGTTTCTTTCTCCATGTCCCCGATGAGGTCATGCTATCAAGAGTTGGGTCTTGAGTTGGTTGAGATTGGGGAAGAACACTCCCACCATCCCAAGTAGCCTCCCATGGAAAAACAAAAGGCAGACGAAATGGCAGGAGATCTTATCAAACTGTTGCTCGAGGAATCCCTCGCACGACAGAGGAACGAGATGATGGATAATTTCACCCAAATCCTTCGACGATTTCCAACAGCAACGAAAGCACCTTAAACTAGTAGTCACTTTGGAGGTGCGATGAACTTTAAGGTACAAGTTAACTTTGATATTCCTTTATTTGAAGGTCATATAGACGTAATTTATTTGGAAAAATGGTTAAGTCTGCTAGAGCATTGTTTATTTTTCCAAAATTTTTCCAACAGTGAAAAAATTGTTGGTTATGTGTTATATTCTTTGCACGATTAGCACTAGTGTCTGCTACGTTGTGTTGAGCGCGCATGGGGTTGTATGGGGGTAATATCCCCTCTGTGCGGGGTTCGAGGGCAGTGCCCCCGACAATTTTTTTCCTCGGGAAACGTGTCCCATTTTTGCCTCATTTTTTGTGTCACCTCGATTTTCGTGTCTATTGTTGGGTAGTTTTTCGGCACATGGTTTTCTATTTCCGGTTAAGGAATTAGGGTTGTTGACTAATCCAGGTCATTGGGTTAGGGTTTTGGATATCGTTAGCTCCTATATGTATATTGTATTGTAAACAATGTATCACTATGAATGAATATACAATATGTTGGTTTTTCCGCTTTGGGTTTCCAGGGGAAAAATCTCTGTGTAATGTGTGTATTTTCCATTGTATCTTTTATGCTCTTTTATTGAAAATATATTTGCACTAAAATATTGTACAAGGTTAAAATCTACATTTGGTATCAGAGCTTTGTTGGATTCAGGGGGACGCCTTTGTGGTCTAGAGTTTGGCTCGGTATTGATAAGACTTGTTACAGTGGGAGATCTGTGGTATTGATTTTTCAGGTGAAAATAAATGGAGAGCAGTTCGAAAATGGAGCTCGAGAAGTTTAATGGGAAAATTTTTGAGTTGTGGAAGCTCAAGATGGAATATCTGTTGGTGGACAGAGATTAGTGGATCGTGGTGGATCCAGGTACTACACCTTCACGAACTTCAGTAGATGAATGGAAAAAGTTGGATCAGAAGGCAACAAGCACAATCCGACTGTGTCTCTAAGATTCAGTATTACTGAATGTGTCGGAGGAAGCTACAACCAAATATTTATGGGATAAGTTGGAAAAGTTATATCAGTCTAAGTCCCTAGTAATTAAACTTTTCATGAGAAATAAGTTGTATAACCTGAGGATGAGAGATGGAGACTCGATGGCAGAGCATTTGAACGCCTTCAATACTGTGGTAAGTCATTTAGTATCAGTTGAGATTACAATTTCAGATGAAGATAAGTGTATCAGTTTGGTGTTGTCTTTACCAGACTCGTGGGATCGTTTAGTTGTGGCCATAGATAGTAATACAACTCCCTTGAAGTTTGATGAAGTGGTCTCATCCTTATTGTCGGAGGAGATGAGACTGAAGAACATGGAAGGATAAAGCACAGATGCATTATTTGCAAGAGGACGCTCCTAGGAAATAAATATATCTAGCTCCTTAAGTGGGAGATCTAAGTCTAAGGGTAGATCTAAATCTCTCAAAATGTTTGTAAAGGTATGTTGGAGATGTGGAAAAGAAGGGCACTACAAGAAGCAGTGTAGATCCAAAATTGAGAAAAAGAAGGGATTTGAAAATCTCCTTCTATAGAAGAAAAGACCTTCAAGGAAGAAGGAGGGGATGTGTACTTGGCTTCTTCAAGCACACATCTAGATCATGAGGCATGGTTAGTTGACTCAAGTTCATCCTTTCATATGTCTCCCCATGGGGAGTGGTTATGTGAATATGAAAGGTATGATGGAGGTAATGTTTTCCTACGTGATGACTCGACAACCAAAATCATAGGATGAGGAAAAGTTAAGTTGAGGCTCATAGATGGAAGGATTAGAATGATAACTGGTGTTCTGCACATCCCCAGGTTTGGCTAGAAATTTGATTTTTGTAAGCAAAATGGACGATGCAGGGGTAAAAGCAATATTTGAAAAGAAAACATGCATGATGGTTCGAGGAGCAATGGTATTGTTGAAGGGAGTTCGGTTTGGAAATCTATATAAGTTGCAAGGAAGCACTATTAGTGATGGGTGTAATAGTTCCATTGTTCCTGATATTGGAGTTGAAGAAGAAAGAAATCCTATAGTCTCTGGAGAAAAGGTTATGTTGTGGTACCAAAGACTAGAGCATATCAAAGAGAAGGGTCTTCGACTACTACACAGTAAATGTATGGTTGAAGGTATGTCTAACTGCTTTCTGGATTTTGATTTATGTGAACATTGTGTATATGGGAAGCATAATCGGGTAAGGTTCCCCTCTGGTGCAACAAGGGCAAAAAGAATTTTACAACTAGTTCACAGTGATGTGTTTGGACCTATGTCAGTTCCATCATTGGGAAAATCTATGTACTATGTCTCATTTATAGATTACTTCTTGAGGAATACTTGGATATATTTCCTCGGGAAGAAATCTGAAGTCTTTGACAAGTTTAAAGAGTTTAAGGCTCTTGTTGAGAATCAAACTGAGAAAAAAATTAAGGTGTTGAGGAAAGATAATGGAGGAGAGTTCTATGGGAATGAATTTGAAGAATTATGTAAGAAGTGTGGTATAGCAAGGCATAAGACTACTCCATATACACCTTAGTAGAATGGATTTGCAGAAAGGACGAACAAGATGCTTATGGAAAAAACAAGGTGCATGCTCAGTGGTGCCGAGTTAGGGAAAGAATTATGGGCAGAGGAAGTGGGTACTGCATGTTACATGGTCAACAGATCACCCTCATTAGTGTTGGATGACAAGACTCCACAAGAGGTATGGACTGGTAAAAAACCTTCTCTCACACATCTCAAGGTATTTGGTTGTGAGGCCTATGTTCATGTTCCAAAGGAAAACATGAGTAAGCTAGATAAGAAGACTGAAAAATGTATATGTATTGGGTATAAAGATGGTCTCAAAGGTTATAATATTTGGAACACTGAAACTAAGAAGGTTGTGTATAGCCAAGATGTGGTATTTAGAGAAATGCAGGATGTTGTTAAACAGGAAGTCCTACCAAGTAAGGAAGAACCAGAGAAAATAGAGTTTGATTCGAAGGATGATGAATCAGACTCTACAGAAGAATAAGAATCAGAAGAAGAAGATCCTCATACTCCAATATTGAGGAGATCGATTCGAGAAAGAAGGATACCGGAAAGGTATACTCCATCTTATTTCCGTTCAAATTTTGCTTTGTCTATTACTGATGATGATACTAGAACTGTCGGGGAGGCATTAGATTCAGAGGATGGAAAGCTCTTAAAAAATGCCATGGATGAAGAAATGACAACCTTGGATAAGAATGAGGCTTGGGATCTAGTGGATTTGTCGACTGGAAGAAATCCCATTGGTAGAAAATTGGTATTTAAAAATAAGTTGAATGCATAAGGCAAAGTAGAGAAATACAAAGCTCGGTTAGTAGCAAGGGGTTATTCCTAGGTTGAGGGAATTGATTTTGGTGAGATTTTTTCTCTTGTTACCAAGTTAACTTCTATAATATTTTTGTTATATGTTGTTGTTGCATTTTATTTTGAAGTAGAACAGATGGATGTGAAGACAACATTCCTACATGTGGATCTAGAAGAAGAAATATATATGAAGCAGCCAGAAGGCTTTGTTGTGAAGGGAAAGAAGGAGCTGGTATGCAAGCTGAAAAAGTCCCTGTATGGTTTAAAACAATCACCAAGGATGTAGTATAAAAAATTTGATACTTATATGTTGGGACTTGGCTTCACAAGGAACAAAGAGGATCATTGTGTGTGTTTTAAATTAATTGGTGATCATTTGATCTATTTGGTCTTGTATGTGGATGACATGTTACTGATAGGAAACAACAAGGAGATTATCCAGGATGTGAAAAATTAGTTGTCCTCTAAATTTGACATGAAGGATCTCGGTGCTTCAAATTTCATTTTAGGAATGGAAATTAAAAGAGATCGGAAAAAAGAGGAAACTCTGGTTAAATCAGAGAAAATATCTCGAGAAAATATTGCAGAGGTTTAATATGTAGGAATGTAAACTAGTCAAGGTCCCTATTCTTGCTGGTGTAAAGTTATATGTGAATCAGTGTCCCAAGACACTGGAAGAGGAGAAGAACATGTCTCATGTTCCATATGCGACTGCAGTTGACAGTTTGATGTATGCAATGGTCTATACTAGACCGAACATTGCACATGTAGTGGGAGTTTTGAGCACGTATATGTCAAAACTAGGGAAGGGGCATTGGACAACAGTAAAAAGAGTTTTCAGGTATTTGCGTGGCACTAATAGCTATGGATTGTGCTACCAAGGAAGACCAGGATTGGACTGAGTGTTGGACATACATGGCTTTGTGGATGCAGACTCGGCTGTAGATTTGGATCATAGGAGATCTAAAAGCGGGTATGTGTTTAACCTGTTTGGAGGAACAATCAGATGGATGAGCAAAAGATAGGTTGTAGTGGTACTTTCAACTACAAAAGTTGAACACATTGCAGCCACTCATGCAAGTAAGGAAGCAGTATGGTTATAAAGATTGTGTTCGGGTATTAGGTTGGTACAGCAAGTTGTAAGGATAGATTATGACAGTCAGAGTGCAATTTTTTTGGCGAAGAACCCAACTTATCATTCAAAGACAAAGCATATTGATATTCAATATCACTTTGTGAGAGACGTGGTTGAAGAAAAGAAGGTGTTTTTGATGAAGGTGGACACTTTGAAGAATGTTGCAGATTCATTAACAAAATCTGTGAGCATTGAGAAGTTCTCTTGGTGTAGAGGATCCATGGGCATTGTTGCTCGGGATTGTTGACTATGTAACCCTATAACCCCTTGTATGCAAAGAAAACAACAAGTAGGAGAATGTTGGATATGTGTTATATTATTTGCATGACTATCTCTAGTGTGATTTTTTTTGCCTCGGGAAACGTGTCCATTTTTGCCTCATTTTTTGTGTCACCTCGATTTTTGTGTCCACTGTTGGGTAGTTTTTTAGCACATGGTTTTTTCCAATGGTTTCTATTTCCGGTTAAGGAATTAGGGTTGTTGACTAATCCATGTCATTGGGTTAGGGTTTTTGATGTTGTGGGATCCTATATGTATATTGTATTGTAAACATTGTATCACTATGAATGAATATAGAATATGCTAGTTTTACTGATTTGGGTTTCCAGGGGAAAAGTCTCTATGTAATGTGTGTATTTGCCATTTTATCTTTTCTATTCTTTTATTGAAAATCTATTTGCAGTAACATATTGTACAAGGTTAAAATCTACAAAAATCACATTTGCGCTCCTTAAAGTCCTTCCCCATGTCAAATATTGGTCGGGTATGTATTCTAAGCAACATGTTGGAGATAAGTCTGCAATTTTTGGGCCTGGACCCACTTGGGAGGCTTTTCTTGATGCCCTCAAGGAGCAATACTACCATGTTGGAAACTACGAAGACCAATACACAAGATCGGCAACTCTATGTCAAGAGAGAGACCAGACGGTGTTGGAGTACACAAACATCTTCCATACCTTGTGCACAAAGTTGGGTATTAAAGACTTTGAACGACACTTGGTTTTGAAGTACCGCAACAGCCTACATTGGTACATCCAAACAAATATGGAGTTTCTAGACATCTCCTCACTGTGAGCTGCTTACTGATATGTTGTCAAGATTGAGCAAAAGTTCAAGCAAAAGAATAAGCGAGATTTCAATTTTGCAAGCCCATCGTAGCAGAAGCATAGTAAAGGTGGCCCTAACTCCTAGAAAAAGGGACAGAGCAAGGATGGCCAACCCTAGGACAACGAGTCCAAGCCACAAGCAAAGAAGGGTAACAGGAAGTCGAAGGACACTCGAAAGTTGTGTGAGTTCCACAAAATCCCTTGGAAAAAAATTGATGAATCTCACTCCAAATAGTCATTGTTGGCGAGGAGAAAGGCATCAGAGTCGAATTCCAACTCAGACTCTGATTCGTAATTGGATAAGGGAAAAAATATCATTGATGCAGAACCCAATGTCACGATCGCTACCACAAAAGTTCAGTAAAGGGAACCAAAGGATCCTGAAGAAGCGAAGCGCCACTTCCACTCATAGATTTGGGTGAAGGGGACCTCAGTCAATTTCATTGTTGACAATGGTATTTAGAAGAACCTAATCTCAGCAAAGGTCATCAAGAGGTTGAACCTAACAACGACACTACACCCTCAATGATACACCATCGGTTAGCTCAGCCAGGGATAAGACATTTGAGTCAGCTAGCAATGTCTCATGTATTACAACATCAAACCATTCAAAGATGAGGTATTGTGTGATGATTCCCCCCTTGAAGTTTGTGGTATTCTTTTAGGACAACCATATATGTGGAAGCATCATGTTGTTTATGAATCTAGGCCTCATAGTGTTATTATTACTTTAGGAGGTCAACTCTATAGGGTACCTGAGGCAGTCCCAACTATTGTGGTCTCTTTGACCTCTATGAAGCAATGCAGCTTAGAATGAGAGATTTGTCCTCTTTCTAGTCTGATCAAAAGGTGAACGAAAGGCCATTGTAACCGCCAAAACCTTTGCAGGAGGTCTCTCTACACATCAGAAGGAGATGGACAAGATAGTAGAAGGGAACAAAGACATATTTGCCTCACCTACTTGGGTGCCTTTGCATTGTCAGGTAAAGCACTCAATTTATTTGACACCTGGTACTCCTCCACTTAACGACCCTGTATATAAGCACTCTATTGTGGAGAATGAAGAAATCAAATGTTAAATCCAAGAGCTAATTATGAAGGGCCACATTAGACCAAGCTCCTCACCTTATGGGAGACCAATTGTTCTAGTACAAAAGAAGGATGGGACATGGCGACTATGTATTGATTACAAAGCCCTGAACAAGATGACAGTAAAAGACCGATACCCAATCCACCATATTGATGATCTTCTAGATCAGCTCAAGGGTGCCAAATTTTTCAGTAAGATTGATCTAAAGTCAAGCCACCACCATGTGTCGATTGAGAAAATTGATGTATGGAAGACAAAATTCAAGTCTAAAGAAGGTCTCTTCGAGTGGTTGGTCATGCCTTTCGGCTTGACTAATGCCCCAACCACATTCATGTGGATGATGGATGATATAATGTGGCCATTTGCAAACTCCTTTGTGGAAGTATATCTAGATGGCATCCTCATCTTTAGCAAAACCTGGGAGGAACATTTGAAGCAGATTCTATAGGTCTTAGGCACCCTACGACAACACAAGTTATATGCCCATATGGAGAAGTGTTCCTTCGACATGCAGAGAATGCATTATTTGGGATACATTGTGGATGAATAGAGTGTGCATGTGGATCTAGCCAAGATCCAAGTCATATGTGATTGACCGGTCTCAAAGACACTGACCCAACTTCACAACTTCTTGGGCCTCGCTAACTTCTACTGCAAGTTTGTGTTGGAGATCTCTCATATTGCTTGGGCTCTAAGCCAAGTGGACAAGGGTGGAGGCAAGGCCAAGTTTGCTTGGTCCACATCACAACAGAAAGCATTTAAGGATTTGAAATTTCACCTCTGCTCAACACCATTCCTTTTTATGTCGGACTTGCAACTACAATTTGAGATTTAGATAGATGCTTTAGATTATGCTATCAGTGCAGTCCTCACTCAGCATGGGCATCCGATGGCCTATCATAGTGAAACACTATCTAATGTTGTTTGTAGATACCCAACCTATGACAAAGAGATGTACTCCATTTTGTAGGCATGTTGATAGTGGAAGCATTACATTATGGGAAAGGAAATGATCATCCACACTAATCACAATCCTTTGCAATTCATGCAGACACAACGAAAGTTACAAAATGACCGCCATCATAAGTGGTCCACATACTTGAATCAATTCCACTCAAACATAAAGTACAAGAAAGGCAATGCTAACCATGTTGTGGATTTCCTCAATCGACTCCCAGTTGTGGCGCTAGCCACCATTCTTAACTCTTGTGGGCATGAGACCTTCTGGTGGCCACAATTATCTAACATTGACTCTGAATTTGTTGTTACCTATCAAACATTGAGTGTAGGAAAATCAGTTCCAAACTTTCATCTCCAGGATGGACTGCTATGCCATATGAGCCATGTATGTGTTCCTTCAAGTGAGAGTGCAAAGATGATCATGGAAGCTCATTATAGTTGGGTGGTAAGACACTTTGGTGTGGAAAAAAAATGTGGTAGTACCGCAAAAGATTTTTTATTGGTTGAAGCTTCGACAATATATCCACAAGTATATCAGATCCTACACTACTTGCACCATTGCCAGACCTGCCATCAAGAAAAGGGGCTATACACCCCTCTCCTTACAACTGATAGGCCTTTTAAGTCCATCTCTATGGATTACATGCACGGTCTACCTTCAACCAAGTATGGTAATGACTATGTCTTTGTGGTCATTGATCAATTCTCTAAGATGGTAGTTTTGGCACCTCGAAAGAAGAAGAGTATCATAGTTGAGGCCATCACTCAACTCTTATTCACATGTGTTTGGGTTCAGTTTGGTCTCTCACAGACCATTATTTCATATCTAGATATTAGGTTCCTGAGTACTTTCTGGTCCAACCGATGGTTGAGGGTGGACACTAAGCTAACCAAATCAACTGCCTTCCACCCACAGACTAGTGGGAAAGTAGAGGTGGTCAACAAGATGATTATTCATATCTTGAGATTGTACAATTCCAAACATCCATGCACATGGGATGAGAAGATTCCTTATGTTCAACATAGCTACAACAAATCCCTCCACAACTCTATTGGTCACAACCCTTTTCAAGTGCACTTGGGGTTCCAACCATTAGCCCCCATTGACATAGCTCTGCCCATTGCAACTACACAGGAAGAGTCCTCCCATGCTCAGACCAAAGTTGATCGAGTAGCCAAATTTGTTGAATGAATCCAACACATCCAATAATAAGTTCATGATATTTTGCAAAGAGCTAGCACCAAGTGCAAGAAGTTTCACGATCAACATTGAGTACCACATAAGTTTCGAGTGGGAGATAAGGTATGGTTGCATTTGGAGTAAGAGCACCTCATTTTTTGTCGGATAAAAAGATAATAAATCTGTCCAGCCACGATTTAAACCACGAAGAGGTGAAAATATTGAAGAAAGGATTGGGTTTTGCAATTGCTCTGAAAATTGTTCCCTTAGAAAACATAGTCTGCAGTATAGAAGACGGCATAAAAAACCTCAGCGATGAAGACAAGGATGCTATCAGGCAGGACTGTGCCCTGATCCTCAAGAATGCAAAACCACCAAAGAATAACATCAGAAAAAACGAGCATGAGGCCATCAAGAACCTCAGAAACAATAAAAACATTGTGATTCTGAAAGCAGATAAGGGTGGAGCCACAGTAGTCATGAATAGAATAGATTACAACACCAAAATGAAAGAACATCTCACCACAACTAGTAGTTATAAAAAGTTAGAAAACAACCCAATATCCAAGGTCATCAAAGAAGTCAAAAAAGCCATAAAATCTTCCAACCTAGACGAAACAATGAAGAAACGATTAACCCCAAGCTGCCTAATCACCCCTAGAATATACAGACTCCCTAAGATCCACAAGGAAGGAGTTCCTATGAGACCAATTGTCAACACAATCGGTTCCCCAACCTATGAACTAGCTAAGTATGTAGCAAGGATCCTAGGACCTTTAGTTGGCAAGACAGACTCATACATCAAGGATTCAAGAGACTTCGTAGAACTTATAAAAGAAGAGAAAATTGAATCAAAGGATATGCTCATCAGCTTTGATGTGGTTTCACATTTTACCAAGATCCCATTAAATGAGGCCATTCAAGTTATAAATGAGGTTGCAGACCCTCAAACAGCCAAACTAGCAGAAGTTTGTCTTAAATCAACCTTCTTCAACTTCCAAGGAGAGTTCTTTGAACAAACAAGTGGAGTAGCCATGGGATCCCCCTTATCCCCAATCGTAGCAAACCTCTACATGGAGAAGTTCGAGAAAATTGCCCTTGAAACATACCCCCTTAAACCATCTAGATGGAAAAGGTATGTTGATGACACCAATGTCAAGTGGCATCATGGCAAAGAAGAGTTGGACAGATTCTTTGAGCACCTCAATGGCATTTATGAGAACATAAAATTCACCATGGAACTAGAAGAAAACAATAGCATACCCTTCCTAGACGTGCTTATGATTAGAAAACAAGATGGTACATTGGGACACAAGGTATTCAGGAAGAAAACCCACACAGATAGCTACCTTCATGCAGATTCCCACCACCATCCCTCTCAGAAAATGGGGGTTCTCAACACCATGGCCACAAGGGCAGCAAGAATTTCCGACAAGGAACATCTAGAGGAGGAAATAAACCACTTAACTAGTGTCTTTAAGAACATTGGATATAGAGAAAAAGACATCAAAAAGGCAATGAATAAGAAGGATAGAATGACTCAGGTACAGAATGATCAAACCTCCAACCAAAAAGCCTTTCTTCCCTACATTCGAGGTGTCACATACAAGATTGCTAAGATCTTAAAAAGAAAAGAAATTGTAACCTCCTTCAAACCCCTAATCACTATTAGACAAAGAATGAAATCTATAAAAGACCCCATAGACCAACATCAAGGAAAAGGCATCTACAAGGTCTCTTGCTCATGCGGCAAGTGTTACATTGGGGAAACCGTACGATCATTTCAGGTAAGGATCAAGGAGCATGAAGCTGACATTAGAAATGAACGCACTCGCACTTCGGCCTTAGTAGAACACTCATTTAAAACCAAACATCATGTCTTCCTTGAGGATACTAAGATTTTAGCAAAAGAGGACCATTACTACAAGAGACGCCTAAGAGAAGCCCTAGAAATAATCAAACACCCCAACAATATGAACAGAGACGGCGGCCTAGAAGTAAGCAGCTTTTGGCACCCATTAATCAACCAACTTAAAGACCCTATCAGATCAAATTAGCTCCGAATTAGGGTTACATTTAGCTGACCTAGTTATCTTATTTACTGTCTTGCATATACATTATTAATGACAAAGATCAGCCAACTCTCTAAATTGACGATTAGTCCTGATGATGAATCCCGATCCGGATTCGAAACGTCGATGAAAAAATGACACCAACTGTGGATTCTCCGGCAAATGAATTTGAAATCCCTCACCACAGAAATCTGAAAACAATAACATCCAATTCTATCGGGTCGTCAAAGCAGGGCAACTTCTTCATGAAGGCAAGTGTCTCACTAGGAGTCAAATTCAGCAGAAGTTTCCTCATATGATGGAGGAAATTGACGCAATGGGGACCATTGCTTCCTAAGGTGGAGGACCAATCCGGGTGGATAGTGGTGGCCACCCACTTGTTCCACTAATTCAAAATGATTCCACATCTTGGCAGCTTTTCTATAGTTTTTGGGTCCCAAACTTCTGGGGCCATTTTGAGGCCCTAAACCACGTTTTTGGGCATGGTAGTGCCTAGCATGTAACTAGAGGCACAAGCTGGGCTATTCAAAATGTGTACTTTTTGGATATACCTTTCTGATGAGCTATCAAGCACCTCAAACAAAGATCATATGCAAAATTTACGCCCCGAGAAGTTGACGTATCAACTAACCACATCGGGGCCCACAAACCTTTTGGTGTTTCAACTTCTGGGGTCAGGGTTTTCTCATTGATGCTTTATGTTAAAAGTCCTTTTCAACCTCTTTGTAATCAACTTCTTGTGAATGAGCATAGTCAACACATATCTCTCTTTAGGGTTAAGCTACCACCATTCTAGCTAGCTCGTGTGCTTTGCATTTTAAAGTCTTTTGTATTCCAAACAATCATTAATACAATATGAGTTTAACTATATTATTGTATTTCTTGCAATATATGTGTGTGTTTCCTTGTTATATCTTTGCCTTCATGTCATTCTCAATATAATCTGGATCAATAATGGACGTAGCCCACCTTAAGTTGAATGGCCTCCACTGTTATTAGTCTAATGGGTCCTTTAACCCCCCATTACACCCCTAGGGAGGATCCCAACACTCCACCCCCCCTTGGAAAATAGTTACCCTCATCACTTGTTGTTAGGAGGTACAACCACAAACCAAGGTCTCATGGACAAGTGTTTACTGCAATGTTGAAGTCATCTAGGGAACCTAGGTCCCATGTACAAGTGCTAGGCACCATGCTAAAGTAGTCCAACAAGCTCCACCATAATCTTGGGTCCCATGTACGATTGTTGACTGCCATGTTGAAGTAGCTAGTGTCCCATGAGAAAGTACCAACTGCAATATTGAGGTAATCCAAGGAGCTCATCCACAAACCAAGGTCCTATGTCAAAATCTCATGTTAACTTCCTGTTGAATATATCTAAGCTAAGTATGTGACTGAGAATGGTGCTCCAAATGCCTAATACCATAATGTGGATCCAAATATGCAAATCCAACCATATTCAAAAAATTGTCCACATAGTGCAAAAGGTTGGATGTGGATCTAGAAGGAACACTGCTACTAGAGAATATGCAAGTTGAGAATGGGTAGTCATAATTGGATCTTGACTTCCTGCAACAATGTTCTCCACGTAAGGTGGAGTAGAGTCATCAAAAAGAAGCTAGAAGTAGTTGTTTTCCCATAAATTACAATTGCCCATATACCATTTCTCACAAGCCTTTTCCTTCTCTAAATCATACCAACCATAACATATGTCACTTATATACTCATTTTCAATATCGCTCCAAATTTCCATCCTTTGGATTGCTTCATAGGCTTCTTGTATCTATTGTAGGAGGTGCTCCATTTAGAGTTGCACTATACAAACTCCTTCCGAGGGTTGAAATTTTCCTACTTTGTGTATCCATTGTTTGATACGTTCTTCATAATCCATAACCTCTCTAAGAAAACTTATAGGAGGGGATTCTTCCACATAATTTTCATTTTCCATATAATCTGCATATATCACTAGATATTTCTCAAAGAGAGGGGCTAATATACCCTTCTAAAAGGTCATAAGCCAAAGTAAGTATGAGAGTAGGGTGTTAAGGGTGGAAATTTGTAAGGCTTATAGAAAACTGATCATAAGTATATCATATAATATACCAAATCAAAGCCCTAAAATTCATCTTTCCATTGGTGTTGGTATAGAAGCAATCAAAGAACCCTATCGAAATATATATTCTCTGCAGTCTGCATAGTTGTCATGGAAAAACCCTAAAATAATTGGTTTTAAATTAGTGATATCTTCACTTCCTGAACTTTGATTTAGATGATTTTTTTTTTTTGAACTCGAATTTTTTTCCAAGAGGAACTCATATCTAGAGCTAGTTTATTCAAAATTTTATCATAAAGATACAATAATTGATTTGAATATCATGGCCTTCTTTTTCCCTTTGAAACCCTACAAAATAGAAAGAAAGAAAAAAACTCACTTTTGGGCCCAAGAAAGAGCCCCGATACCAATTGTTAAGTGACTTAGATTTCAAAATGCTATCATACACAAGATATATAAGCATAAGATGGAAAACCCCCTTTACTTCCCTTAAGGTAGGGTAACACCTTATAATGAACCTTTTATGGAAGGAATCCGCTTTGGTTCACTTGCCTCTTAAGGTTGGGAAATCTATCAACGAGCTAAGCTCCAAATACAATAAACTCCACACCTCTCATAAGGAAGAATCCATCCTCATTTATAGCAAACAAGAGAACCTTAATCATAACAACCTCCTAACTACCTAGTGGACCTTCTTTAATGAGGTAATATTACATTTATTCAATACTAACTAACATAGTGGACCTAGTCCACCTTACATAAAATGGCCTCCACTATTATTACTCTAATAGGCCCTTCAACCCCCATTACACCTCAAGAGAGGATCCCAACACACCACCTTTATTACCCATCATGAAAGTTCCCTTATGGTCCATAATAATGATGTTTATTCTCCCACGAAGTTCAGTCCTAGCTAGGAAATTCCTTATCTCACCTTCATCCATAAACCAAACCCATTGGAGTGGAAAAAAAATAGGTGGTTTAGAATATTATTAACTTGAGGAATGATATGAATTCCCTAAGTTGGGATAACAAACCCCAATTGTGGAAGCTTCCACATAATAGTCGCCAAGTCCCAAACAAAGAAAACAAAGTAGATAAAATTAAAGGGTACAACACCACCATTAAGATTGCACAAGTGCTTTTTTATGCACCAAAATGGGTGGGGGCATAGAATTTGTTCAATACACCACATGTAGAGAAGGAATTGAGTGCCCACTATTGAAAAATGTATCTTAAGTAGGAACTTCTTGCACGGGTTCAGTATGAACGTGAAAGAAGTGGTTCGATACATTTCGAGAGTGACCACCTAGGAAAAATGGTCATTAATTATATTTTGTAATTCACTTTGGACAAAGTCAAATACCTTAGGTTTTTCAATTGAGTATAATAAAGTGCATTTAATGCATTAATGACTTAGTTTGGATCTCAACCATACATCTCAAAATCATATTAGGTTTTGAATATTAAGGTTTTGGTAGATCAAGGTTTAGAAAATCATAAATAAGACAAGATAGAGAGAACTTTGATTACAATTGAACAATTGAATAGGGCAACGAGAGAGAGAGAGAGAGAGAGAGAGAGAGAGAGAGAGAGAGAGAGAGAGAGAGGTTATACAACACAACCACATAACAATTCCATACAACCATATGGATCAACACAATCCATATAACATCAATTGTATAGGATGTATAGTAGAGATGTATAGTTCATACAAAAAATTGTTGTTATTTTTCATTTTATGTTTTTCCCAACAGGTCGTACCTCTTTCAGGTAGGTCATACACCTTGTTCAAGGTGATTTTGATAACTATGTAGCTATTGTTTTTAGCATACTATGGAGGTTATCTTGTAATCTTTGATCAAAGGAATGAAAACTTGATTTGAAGGAGAAATCCTCGTGTATGTATTTTATTCTTCATCTCTTCATTTTTCCAACAATTGTGTGATTGATGCAATGTTTTAAAAGTTAATTCTCTATTGTTAAATAATTTTGTTTTGAGTTATTTAATAAGATAACATTAGGACAGTCCCCGGATGGGGTGACAGTTGGTCAGTTGGAGCAAGATGGCGTGCATGAAGCTAGGGGAGTTATTACCCCCAGCCTCCAGCGCCATATCTAACCCATTTGAATGATGGGCCATCACGCTGCAGTTATGGTAGTGCGTTGCTACACCATAAGGAATTTAATGGCTCCCCACGCAAACCAGAGTTGGAGTACTAGAGCAAGTATAAGGCATCGGGTTGGCGTCACCTCTGCCTTCATGGCACTCCTCACAATCACTTCATCGACCTCTATGAAGGTAATATTCCTCAAGTACTCTGTCATTCTTCATTTTTCGTTGGATCTCTTGTTCTTCTGGTATTCCAATCCTTCATGCTGCAGGCATTCTCCCCTCCATCCAATGGCTTCCATCCCTCTGCTAGTTACCCCCATTAATTTTCATCTCACCAGTGTTGTACCTCTAGCCTGTTCTTCTCTGGACTAGAACTCTAATCTTCTTCTCTTCCCCCTCCTCTGCTGCAATTCTTCCATCATGCCCAAAGAGCAAGGTAAACCCAAAAGAGGGCCACAATATTATAGCTTCACTTCTCGGTACAACCACCCTGATCCCTCGCAACCCTCTCTTCTGACCACCAGCTCTCCTAGCAATGGACATAATTGGCTTGAAATTCCTCTACCTTCCCTCAGTGCTCTGCACTCGCCCCCACTCCTCTCTGAAACCATGCTTGATCCTGGAAGTTTCCCTGTGGATGAAGAAATTCCTCCTCTCGAGATGCAACCTTTGGAAGCTCCGCCAGAGCCTTGCATCATCATTAGTCCCTAGGCTCGACCTTTGGAGCAAGGCGACTGCATGACTGAGGAATAAATTCCCCACAGTTGGTTGATAGATTGGATAGCCCGAAACACCACCCCTGGAATGTCCATGGAAGAAATTCCACCAACATCTTTTGATGCAGACACAACTCCTCATGAGGATACGGTTGGGAAAAGTGAGCAGCCTCTGCTCAATCCACACCATTTTTTGGACGAACACCTTATGTTGATCTTTGATATGCGGCAGAACCTGGAGGACCAAATTCACAATTAAAGCATCCTCAGTCGATGCATGGACCTCCTGTTCAACTCCCTATCGGGTGCACTAGATAAGATGTGTTGTCCAACTTGCGGACAAAGGTTTGTCTTCACCTACAACAATGATGGACACCAGGGTTCACCAAACCTCTAGCTTCTCTCTCTTTTTGCATATCAGGAACCAACTTAAGATATTTTTGGTTTTGCTAAATTCTCTGGTGTAGGGAAATAACCATGTTATGTTTTTTGGCACTAGACATATTTTCTGGTGCATGATACTAGCCACGTCATATTTTTGGAGCACAACAATTGTCACGTCATATTTTCTAGTTTCAGTTATGTTTCTAAGTTCTTCTGCAAGCCACCTATTCTAGTTTCCCTATTGTGGTGGAACATGTGGAAAACTATGAACATTATACTGACATGATGCTTTTAAGGTAATATATACTTTCTTTTATTTACAAAAAAGAAAAGAAGATAACATTAGGACAATATTCACCTAGGCTAGAAAATTCACACCCACATCCTTCCCACATCCTTCCCAAGTATTAGTGCAAGACCTTAAGGCATATTCCACTCGAGAAAGCATATAAGTTTCAAGTAGGTTGACATCCATTCTAAGTTGATGCACATGCAAGTACATTTATCAGTGCAAAAATAGACATAAGAAAATATGCTAACAAGCACCTCTCAAATGTCTTGATCGTTTAGAAGTTGGAGGGAAATGTTTTCGCTACTGCATAATGCGAGTTGCAACATTGCCATTACCTTCACCATTGTCACCAACTTTGCCACAATCATCTGCAAAATGACAACAATGTCTATGGAAATGGGTAAGAATAATTATTTTTTCTTATTAAAACAAGGTGTTATGTAACTATTTTTTTAGTAAAAAAGACATACATTGTTTAAAAAAAATGCATAAGGACAATATTTTCAATATTGTATACCACATAAAAGAAGAAGAAAAAAACATTATTATGTAATGATATTTCAACTTAGAGATACACTAATCTCATCTAATATCATATAAATAATGATGATTTTTTTAACATAAACAATTATGCTTTTGTATTAAAAAGGGGTTGCGACCAAGCTAGTGAGCATGATAATACAAAAAAATAAGTTGTCTCTAATGGAAAAATTCAGCTTACTTGTCCAACAGTTTAGGCTTAAAGCATGTAAAACTGTATCATTCTTCACAGAGGACTTAAAAAAAAATCCTACAAGTATAGAATATGAAGAAAACAACTTTACAAATCATAAGACTCTACTATCTAATAAGGGTAAGCTTGTTATTTGGTTATTTTGAGATTCATTGTTTTCCAAGTCCCTTTCCTCAAGCATTTGATGGATTGTTTCGTTTTCTTTGGATATAGATTCAATAGTTCTACATGGTTCCAGTCTGAATTCAACATGAATGAAGAGTAGCAATACTAACACAAGCATGGTTCCTTAGCCCTCCACCAAGAAAATATTATTTTTTCAAACATACTATGTGGTCTACTTGAGTCGAATAGAGCTCTCAATCCAAGGCGGCCTTTTTTAGCCTATGCTCTAGAGCCTACAACATATTCCATAATCCCACCTTCAAATGAAGTTAAGTTCACCATTGGTTCAAGACACTCATATCGAAATGACTCTAGAATATGTGGAAACATCGAGGAGGCTTTACTACTATATCGACAAATCATCATACCAATTTAAGGTCACATGCATATCCAAATGAAAATCTTTTCCCTAGGGGATGGCTTGAAATTCTACCTCCCCGTTTTTCTTTATCACTCCTTCATTCAACCTCGATGCCCTATTGGAATTCCTATCAACTTCTCAATTGAGATCCCTTAGAATATGTATAAACTTGATAGCCTCATATAGAAGACTCTCTTTTTTTATTGTTGCAATGATTTTGGCCATCTTACCATTGGTCACGACTTTAATGATGTTCATAAAATTAATAATAATCATTGAATCCCCAATAGTTATTATAGATTTTGCAATGGAATGGTTTATAAAATTTATTCCCTAGAGGAGAGCACAGGCCTTTGCCTGATTATTTGTGGTTGTCCCTAGATCCCATTGATAGTTCAATACTAGATTTCGTCGGGGATCAATAATGCCCCCCCCCCCTCCACTTGCCTTCTAAGGGTTTCCTTTCATTTCTCCATCAAAGAAGAGGATATATTTGTGTTGTCCTTTTAACCACTCTTTGAATTCTTTCTCTTTCATTTGCATCTACCATGTACGATGATGAGATGGTCGAGAGAACACAACTTTTGATTGAGAAGATCTTCCCATAAGGATGTCAGCGAGCCACTCCTCCTCATCATATTTAGGCAACTACACTTGGTGGCCCCTTAATCCCTTAATTTTGTTAGCTGCATACATTAATCCCCAAGCTTTAGCTATAGTGAGTCTATGATGTTGAATTTCTTGCTGAAATATTGCTTTATTATGTGCTAACCATACTTTCCAACAAATGTACTTTGGTATTTTGCTTTCCAATCTCACTCTAGAACTGATTTATTTATGAGTGATCCCCTATACTTTTGATGCCAAAGAGAGAACATATCTCTCCAATTTTTTGAGGCTACTATTGATGAGATATTTGAAGGTGATGTGCCAAACTTGTTTGGTAAATATGTAGTGAAAAAGAGATGCTACCATGTTTCTACTTCTGAATGACACATAGGACACCCATAAGGACCATGTAACCCCCTTTTTTGGAGATTCTCTATTGCAATAAAATTACCATGAATCACAACCCAATAGAGGGTATTGACCTTTGGGAGACTAATGTCTTTCCAAGAATGTTTCTGGATGCTAGCATGTTGAGGAAGAGGAAGAGTCAAAATCCAAGTTTGACAATCATTATAGACCATGTATTCATTTATGTCCTAGCCTTTGTTTTCCAACATAGAAATGTCAATTGTAGCACACCCTTTCAAAAAGACAAGGAGGACAGGTACAAGGGGGGCTAGGTTGGCTGGTGGTGTGAGAGAAACCTAGCTTATCCTTCAAGTTTCATCTGTAGACCAAATGGAAATGTCAAACTCATTTTTGAGACCTTGATTTTCCATCCAATATTTTAGAGGGAGAAGTTCATGTTTGCGTTCAATAGGAGGACTCCCCATAATGCTATCATTCTAGATATCAATTATTTTTTTTGTTGCCTACAATTCAAGTTAGTTAGGACTGTGTTAAAGGTGCTACCACTTTAATGAATTTTCAGATGTACGATCCCTATTGAAATTGAGATGATTTTCCAGACATCTCTTGTGATTCCCTTGAAAGTATTTTTTTAAGGAGATTTTTTTTTCCACCACTCATGCTTACCAGATATTAGTCTCCATGTAATCTTTGCCCCATAAGCTATATTCATTATTGTAGAGTCTTTAATTCCCAGTCCCAGACCACCATGGTCTTGTGGAGATATGATGTTGTTCCATTTAATTAGATGGCATTTCTTGTGATTTGATTTACCTCATTACCAAAAAAATATGTGTATTTCTCAACCTACTTGTTTCACAATTTCGATTGGGGCTAGCATTGCCAAGCATTGGTATATGGGAACAACAAACAACACTGATTTTATGAGGATTATTTTTCCCATAGGGTTTAACCAGTGCGATCCCCACTATTGAAATTTACCTTTGATCTTTCATATAACACCTTGCTGAACCTCTGTAGCAGGGTTACTCAAAGATGCTGGTATTCCAAGATATTTAAAAGAGGTCAAAGACTCTAAGCATGGAAACATAAAATTCTGGATATTGAGAGAAGAAACTAAGGATTGATATTCCAACCATATATTTGACTTTTATATATTCATTCTTCCTCCTCTACAATTACTATAGAGGCCCCTCCCAAGAGAAGGGCGTTGTCTGCAAATTGTGAATGATTAATTCCTCTTACTTCTTTAGCTATGTTGATTCCATGAATATTGTTGGCCACTCTTTTAGCATTTAATTTTTTGCTTAATCCTTTGCCATGATAATGTATAATAATGGAGAGAGAGGACATCCTTGCCTCAATCCCTTGTTGCTTTTGAAAAAATAGTGGGCATCCCATTCACTAAAGGTGCTATCCATGGGCACTAATGCAAGATTTAACCCATTGCACAAAATTATTATTAAACTTAAATCTAGAAGAGACAACAAAAAGGAAACATAGTCATAACTGATCGAAAGTGTTGACCATGCCTATTTTTAAAACCATTCATTTGTCCTTGTTCTCTCGACTGGAATGTATTGCCTCTTGGACCATGATTATATTGTCTATTATCAATCGTTTTTGCATAAAACTACCATGTTTATCAAAGATTATGTTGGCGGGGATCTTCTTCACCCCGTTTGTCGTTATTTTGGTCAAGATTTTGTAAGAGGAGTTACAGAGGGAGATTGGCCCAAATCTAGAGAATGATGAAAGATTCACCTCCTTGGGAATTAGAGCTAGCAAGGAAGAATTAGTGTTGCCCCCCTACTTCATGTTTTTTTTAAACATACAATAGCATGCACTTTAGGTTTGATGTAATAATTACAATAACATGATTACCTTCATTATTGTCGCCAACTTTTCCACAATCACACGCAAAAGACAACAATGTCTATAAACACGAGAAGGATAATTATTTTTCTTTTTAAAATAAAATGTTAAGTAAATATTTTTTAAATAAAAAAATAAACATTGTTTTAAAAAATCCATAACAAGAATATTTTCAATATATACCACTTACATCTAATATCATATAAATAAATGATAACCATGTTGTTTCTTGACACTAACCTTGTTAGATAAATAAAAGATTTATTGGATAAGTAAAATAGATAAAATAAAGGGAACTATAATCCACGTTGTTTAAAAATATACACAACAAGAATATTTTCAATATATACTACTTTCATCTAATATCATATAAATATGAATATTTTCAATATATACTATTTTCATCTAATATCATATAAATATAAATGATGATGATGTTGCTTCTTAGCACTAAAATATTTAATAGATAAGTATGAATATTTTCAATATATATTATTTTCATCTAATATCATATAAATATAAATGATGATGATGTTGCTTCTTAGCACTAAAATATTTAATAGATAAGTAAAAGAGATAAAATAAAGGGAACTAGATTTCAAGCATTGTTTAAAAAAATCCATAACAAGAATATTTTCAAAATATACCATTTTCATCTCATATCTTATATGATGATGATGTTGTTTCTTGACATTAACATTATTAGAAAGTAAAAGATATAAAATAGTTGAAGTGGACCCATGTAAGATTTTTGGAGGTAGACAACGAGTTGGTTTGTGCTTTCAACAATTGAAGTGGGAGCTATTTGGTTAAGCGAAGGTATCTACCTATGAGTACCGATGAGGGTTAAGATGATCGATGGTGGTTTAAAAAAATCTAGAAGATACATGGTCCACCAAAATGTATTTTGTTTTTTGGTTGGCTCTTCGTAATTGTGTTTTGACTTGGGATATGATGCAACAAATAGGGAAACAAGGGTCGAGATTTTTTGTTCTTTGCAAAAGTGCTGAGGAAACTAACCATCATGTGTTATGTTTGTGTCCCTTTACTTGTTAGGTTTGGTACAATCTCAGTCGATAGTTGGGGTTGGGGTCGAATCTAGGACAATGGCACAATGGATGATTATTTTCATGATTTATTTTCAGTCCCATCTTTGAAGGAGTATAGTGTACTTCCTATTGTTGTGGCTTAGGGCTTATGGATGGCCAGGCATTTTTGAAGACAAGCTTTGGCCTCCATTTAAAGTGGCTCACCAATCTTTGGCTCTTGTAACTGGATATAAAGGGACAAGCCATGATAAGTCAACTCGAGAGCTAGGCTTGGTGGACATTAACATAAATTTAGCTTGGGGATTTTTTTATGGTGCATGCCAGGGGAAAAATTGCATGGTTGGGATTGGATACATTCTATATTTCAATGAAGATCATTTTGTTACTCACAATGCAAATTTGTGTCTGGGCTCAAATAACCAAGGCGAATTGCAGTGAGTCGAGATGTTATTTCCTTGCAAGTCTTGGGGGACTCCAAGTTAGTTATTGATTGGATGACTGATGCTACATCTATAGTAAATTTGGATTCGTTGAATCTTGGTTAGAAGTTAAAGTCTGTGTTTGCACTCTTTTAGTTTATCAGTTTTCGACATGTCTTTCGGGAGCATAACGAAAAAAATGATTCTTTATCCAAAGATGCATTCAATATGGCAGTCAATTTGTTGTTTCAGGATGAGTACTCTGGTGGGGAGTTACTCTCTCATAGGGAGAGTAGTTTTGTTTTTAATCTATAATGATATGTGGTCGAACTGACAGTCTTGGCTCTTGACTCTATCAATCTGGGTCATATTTTCTTATACTTTTTAGGCTATTTTTGTAATCATTATGATAGGCAATTTTACTCGTTGTAACGTTTTTTGGACTATCTCGAAATCTAGTGAAATTACAATGAAGCACCTATGAATTGTAACTTTTTACCTCTAGAATAAAAGTTATGTTTTTTTTTTAATAAAAAAAAACGAGATAAAATAAAAAAAAAACTAGATTTCAATCATTATTTAAAAAAATCCATAACAAGAATATTTTCATTATATACCACTTTTATCTAATATCATATAAATGATGACGATGTCGTTTCTGGACACTAACATTATTAGAAAAAATAAATATTTATTAGATAAGTAAAAGAGATAAAATAAAGCGAACTAGATTTCAAACATTGTTTAAAAAAATCTAAAACATGAATATTTTCAATATATACGTTTCTCATCTAATATCGTATAAATGATGATGTTTTTTGGGCTATAACATCATTAGATAAGTAAAAGAAATGATGATGATGTTTTTTTGCCTCTAACATCATTAGATAAGTAAAAGATTTATTAGTTAAATAAAACAAATAAAATAAGCAAAAGTAGATTTCAAACATTGTTAAAAAAAATAAAAAAATAAATCATAAAAAGAATATTTTCAATATATACCACTCTCATCTAATATCATATTAATGGTGATGATGTTGTCTCTTTACACTAACATTATTAGATAAATAAAATATTTATTAGATAAGTAAAATAGATAAAATAAAGGAAACCCATATTTCAATTTAGAAATATATTACTTATATCTAATATTATATAAATAATATAAATAATGACAATTTTGTTGACATTATTAAAATTTATTATAAATAATAATGATGATGTTTATTGATATTAACAAAATTTATTA
>ML799499.1:11751-22427 GCA_009831015.1 Picea engelmannii | reverse complement strand
TTGTAATATTCATTAATGATAATATTTACTAATACTATTAAAATTTATTAAATAAATAAAAAGAATATAAATACATATTTTTTAAAATGCCATTTTTATATGTAAATATAAATTTGATTTACATAGTGGATGATATTATTAAAATTTATAAAAGTGATTGATACATGTCGATCGATATCATGTCAAATAATAAAGGATATAGACATCGAACATCATCGAACATGGTTGATATAGACAACGGATATAGACATCGAACATCATCATCCATCAACTGCTATTTGATCCCATCATATCAAAGTTAGGGCGTTATGGCCTCCAGATCATATTCGATTCACACTATTCCTGAGCAATCAAATGTGCAATCCAAAGCGAAGATTAATAAGGCGCATAACATTTCCCTTTATCTGACATCGACCATATCTCTGTGGAGCTTTTTTGTCCGCCTTCTAATCCAACAACATTTCCTGGAAACAATCTTGAGATTAGATTGGTATTCGAGGATGTTGAGGCGATAATGTGTGATAGACCATATCATTATATCTTGATTTATCAAAGGTTAATTTTCTATGAAATAGACTCAACAAAAAAAATACCAAAATTGAGTAATATGGAAATTGAACTATGCACAGAGGCGCACATGCAATTTAATGGAGAAAGAGGAATATAAAAACTTAAGCAAAAACCAAAGAAAATGGAATATTTTCTAACCTATTTGTTGATGCGCTTAAGATTGTTTTCCCGGCTCCTCTCGGCTCTTCTTTCAATGTTCTCCTCTTTACATCCTTGCTCAAACTGCAATCTAGGCTTGCAACTACATATAAATGAAATGGAAAATGCTTGTTGTGGCAACATAAATGGCAAAAAATATCACGAATTGAATATGAAACAGTTGGCCCTTGTTGTATTAGTCACGCACAACATGCACCCAAGACTAGACAATGCAGCCAAATAAAAACCGTCGAAACACATGGTAGCTAGTATGGAGGCTCTCCACACACTCGAGTAAACACTCGTAAATAAGGTGAAGCGCCTCCACTCACCCACAAATTAATTTAGAATAATATCGGATATACATTATTTTTCCCTGATAATTTAATATCTTGTCTTGCAATTGACATGTGGTAAGGGTCAGATGACACTGCAATGGCTTCATAAAGAAAAAAAACATATGATTAATTTCCTCGCGCAATTGACAGCTGGGATTAAAACACCCCATTAACACCTCATTAATTTAATAATGTAATGTACAATTGACATTTGGTAAAGGCTGGATGACACCCCACAATTGGTAAGGCCTGGTTCAGTTACCCAATGCATCCCACTCACCATCCAACTGACATCTAGTAAGGGAAGCGGAAATGAAGTCAGTAAAAAAACATAAATATAGTTAAAAAACTAAATCACAGTAAAAAACATAAAAACCAAAGCAAAGTAAAAAATTTAAACACAGTAAAATACCTAAATAACCTTAATCACCAAATTTAATGATGAACAAACATGTTTTATCATGCAAGGAGGTTAATGTTCCAAATCTCAGCCTTTCATTTAATGTGTCGACGAAGAATATTCTAATCAAATGAAATCTTGACCATTAAAAGCCCATTTGTAATTAAAAGGGCATTAAATTTGGCCGTTTCCAATAGGTGAAAAAAACTCACTAAAACCTAATAAATAATGTAATTTTCATACTTGCTAAAATTATTATAATAAATAATAACTTAATTTTAGTGGAAAAAAATACTACTATCTTTTTATAAGAAGATTTTTTTTTAAATATAAACCTTTTCATTCTTTTCCTACATATAAACTATGTGTTGTTCATGATGGATGGAGTATCCACTCTAAACTTTAAAAGTTTCAAAATCATATACACAATATACACAAAAATACTTTCAAGCTAATAAATAACAAAATTATGACACATCCTAAAATTATTATACTTCCTAAAATTATTGTCAACTCATTATTATAGTGGCTAATTTAATAGCATGTATCCGTTGGATCACGTTGTTGGATGTAATGGGCATGGAGATTGAACATTAATTTTGATTTTAGTTGTGGAATTATGGGTGGTAATGCGCTGGTTTTAATAATACCTTGCTTAGCTTGAGCTGGCAAGCTAGTGGAGCTTCCCATTTTCTTGTAAAGAGGAAAAATTATTTTGAAGTCAGAGACAACACACCAAAGCCTACATGCAAACATTTAGAGATTTATTATAGAAGGTTGCTTGAAACGATAGATCCGGCTCTTTGTCTCCATCGGGGCGGCTCTACAACAATTTAGGATCATCACTATACGGTATAAAAACAAGATTGTAAACACAATACAAACGAACAGAGGCGAGAAATGCAGAGCAGATAAGAGTGGACCTGAGACACAGTAAAATCAAACAATGGCAAGAGCAATTCCAGTGGGTTGCATGCACCCCCGATCATATTCCAACATAACTATTGATAGTTCTAATGGTCGTGGTTTGCAGTCGCAGATGGGAATGAAGCGAAGCTTTTACTTCCAATCAAAATGTTTGTTCTCAAGACGAAAAAGAGGGGTGGGCAGAGCCATGTCAGCCGTTTCCACCCCTCTCAATGTCAATGCCAATCCGGAGACGGCCTCGCTCGGCGAAATCACCAAGCCAGATTTCCCCATTCTTAAACAGGCATGTTTATCTTCTCTCTTCTTTATTTCTACAAGCTTCTCCAATGTATGCGTACGTCTACCCTTCGTAAACCCTAGCTATTCGAGCATATACTGCTAATTTCTTTTGCATTTGCGCTGGTTAGGATGTGGTATACCGACAGGCGTGTCGTGCCGGGATGAACTTGGTGTTGGTGTTGATGTTAGGGCCAAGTGACTGAATGGTATAGCTGTAATTTTGATTATATAAATTCAATATGGGTTTTTAATGCAACCTTGGCCGAATTTGAGCACATTTGGCTTTTCCGTGGTTCTTTTTTTTCTTTTTTTGTCTAACAGAAAAAAAATATTTTTTTCTTACAGAATTATATCATTACAACATTAACACCCTGGCTATACCCGTAGTTGTTGCTTATTATGGGCAGATTACTGTCTTCATGTAGCCCATCGACTCGACTACAAAAGGCCAAATCCTATCAAGTTATCAACATTACTTAGACTGGAATAGTTCTCAGAATAGAACCGACATCAAAAAGCACAGAGCATGGACATCGCCAATCAGCAGAGTAGAAACATCATGGACTTTCTTAGTTTGAGGAAGATCTAGCATCTTTCTTCTGTTGTTTATTCTCTTCACTGGAGGATTTGGTGTCTATGGAAACTATTTTTCCCTCCCCTACATCTTCCTCACCTTGACTGCAGATGAGTAGGAAACTATCACATGACTTGGGGGGAAGCTTAACCCCCTATCGTCTTCTAAAAGTTTAATCCTAACCTGGAATTCTCCGATTATGTGCTCCAATAACCTCAAAACCTCACTATCTCCCTCCGTTGATCTGCAATTTTTCCCACCCTCTCAGCAAGGTTTCCGAATTCTGCCTCTATTTGGATCCCGATCTTTCAAGTGCCAGGCATTGTCATCTATGTCGACCAATTGAGCAACAGTCTCTCTTTTCTCAATTTACTTAACTAACGACCTTCTTTTCAGTTGTTCAACCTCTTCCTCCATTCAACGACTCCAAAGATTGATAATTTCTTCATGCCATATCAAGCTGGCACTCTTCCATGTTGGCAAGCTCCACTTATAGGGTTATAGGCACCTAGTTGGATTGCCATGTTGGCGAGCAAATCTGCAACAGTGCAACCATGTTGGCTGTCCTCCTTACTTGGGAGAATTCAATATGTTTAAGGTTTGCACATGTCTCTCTAAACCATTGAAGTGACCTCTGACCAACCTTCTCCCAGGAAATTCAATACTTTCCTATCCATCATCGGAAACACCCAATTTCATTTGAAGGATTGCCTCAGTAGCATCTTCGGGTCTATATGTACAACATTTTTATCTGGACTACAGGGCCACGAACACCACATTTTCCAAGGCATCTTTATCTCTATTGTTGCAAGTTCAGTGTTTCTGCAATCATAGAATACTCCTTATTTTCTCATCTCAATTTATTGATTGCTCAGATTAGGCCTTCATGGCTTGTAATCTAAGTCACAGGGTTTGCTGAACCTAAAGCTTGAGGTTCACAATTTGGTGAACCTCAAGGTTCGCCGAACCTAAAGCTTGAGGTTCAAAATTCGGTGAACCTCAAGGTTCGCTGAACCTAATGCCGAACCTGAACGAACTTCAATGCATGCCCGAATTCGAACCTTAGGATGAATTTGAAGCAGAATTTTATTGAGGTTTGGGATGAGGTTTCATTAGGGTTCAATATATATAGCCGAACCTAAAGTCGAACCTCATCCAAACCTTATTGGAAAATTTGAACCCTAATCGAACCTAATCATTGCTGAACCCGAACTTGAACCAGAACCATGTGACTTAGCTTGTAACTAATCCGCACAAGTAGTTATAATAGTTATTCCCACTAATCTGCACAAGTAGTTGTAATAGTTGTTCTAGCTGGGATGTCTCAGACACTTGTGTTTGCTTTGTAGTTCTTTTGTTATGCATTCTTTCCTAAACTATTTATTAAGAATATATTTTTTATGTAGGATATTGAGGCACATTATGGTTATTTTCTAACCGATTTTGTTAGCCTAGAGAGCATGGAGTTGCTTATTATCCAAGTTAACAAATTGAAACTTGAAAGATTATTAGCCACATTTATTTCTTAGATTTTGATGACTTTAGTGCATATTACTGAGAGAATGCTAGTGCCTTCTATTTAATAGTTACCAAAGAGATATGTCAAACTCGATTGTTCCTTTTATTCTTATAATATTTTCTTTTTCTTTGGATGAGTGTTAGTTAAAGTCTGTTGCTCTTTATTTTAGTGTGCTTTCTATTGGACAGTTTATCAATTTGTTGGAGGTGCATTTTTATTGGATATTTCATAAGTATCATATAAAAAATTTACCTCTTAATGTGTTTTATTCACTTTCAAATTGCTTTGGTTTATACTATGGGGTTGTGCTTGGTTGCCAATTATTTATGGTTTGCAGACAATCTTCTTATGAGTTTCTCTTGGTAAATTTATGATATTTTAATTTTAATTGATTTTTTCTTGGTAAGGGGCCTAATAAGCTATGACATCCTATATTGGTGATATGTTCATTTTTATTTCCAGAAGCTCGTGTTCTTTTAAATTGTATCATGATTCAGAACTGCATGACAAATTAGTCCATGGTTTATTGGTCATGCAGGAAGTCAATGGTTCAAGGCTGGTCTATTTAGATAATGCTGCAACATCACAGAAACCACAATTTGTTATAGATGCAGTAAGAGAATATTATGAGGCCTATAATGCAAATGTGCATCGCGGCATTCATTTTTTAAGGTGAAAAACAAATTCTTGACTTTGTTATATACTGAGATGTTTTTGGTTTCTTGCTGCTTAAGTTGTTTGTCTGCTTTCACTGTTTAAAGGGACTACAAAGGTTGCATCATTGTCCTTGTTCTTTGTTATACTTTCACTTATATTATTTTCACATTCTCCAAAAAAATATTTCTTAACATAACGCATGCTTAGCATTCTTAGCTGATTTATAAGGTAAAATAATCTCACGATCTCATTGATTGTATCTCTATAGTTTATTTATACATGTTTTAGCCTAATGGTTATAGTAAATAAATTGTGGAAGGTTTATCCTCATGATATAATGTATAAATGGTGCATATCTGAAATCAAAAAGCCTTTGAATTGGTGGATTTCTATTGAATCCTATAGTGATCGTGCAATGTTGTATCACAAGGATGAAGGATAAATATATGTAGGTGAGCTTAGCTACAATTAGTGGGTTGAGGATAAGATGTTACTTCAACCATCATTAGGAATGTGGAGTGGAATAAACCCATCCATATAACATCCTTGGTGATGTAAAACTATATAGTAAAAAGATGCATGTGTGCAAATTTCTTTGGGAAATTTAGAAATTTTTGAAGAATTTAATGCAATTTCCGTCTTCCAAAACTAAAAGATAGGTAAATACGTATCATCTTTAATAATTTGAATGTCTCCTAAATTAAATTAGTTGCTTACTTTTATTTTTTTCCAAGGAAAACCTTGCGGGTAAACCCAAGGGATGCTTCCCCACATTCGTGGATGACATCCTTAGTAAACTTGTCAGAATAGACTATTGCACTTCACCCAAGGGGATTTGAACTGGGCACTTGCTAGCACACAATGAGCTAAATTCCCAACAACATTGACAACATCAGTGATTGAACTAACCCCTTGGGATAGTTGCCTACTTTTAATAACTGCACTCTTTTTCATACAAAAGGAGCTATCTTGATAATTATCATATTTGTGTTGATGATATTGTAGTTTCCAGAGGTATTCCCACAAGAGGCCAAGGTGTGAGGCATGTGGAAATCTTCGTTGGCACCAGATTAGCCTTTCGTTTCAGTGAAATTGGCCTTGGAATGAGGCTAGGGCCTCATGGGAAAGTTACTGGGCTTATGTTGGGGTTTCACACCCTCAAAGAAGAATAAAATATTCTAATTAATTGCTGAGTTTAGAAAGGGTTCCTAAACTCACTCATAAGACTCCTATATAAGGAGGGGAGATATTGTGACAAATCTCATTGTGTCATTATGGATTTAGCATAAGTGAGAGTGCACTTGTGCTAGGAGCTTGGAAATTTGAGCAAGGGAAATTCTGCAATTGTGAGGCAATCTCGCCTAGGGTTCTTGGTGATTTTCTGTTTTTGGCCAAGGAAGGCTTCTGATTTTCAGCAGAGAGAGGAGCAAGGCCACATGTGTGGGAGAAAGGTAGAACCACATGTGTGAGACAGGCCGCACGTGTGAGTGGACTGTATGGTCCGCATGTGTGAAGGAAAACAATATGCAAGACAACCGCATGTGTGGTACAGATAGGCCGCACGTGTGACGAAAGAAAGGACAATCACACATGTGATTTTATGAGGGGTTTTAGGCCACACGTGTGAGACTTGGGTAGGTATAGCATGTCCGTACTACTGACATCAACAGCCGTACGGTTGACGTTAGCAAGTGTACAGGTGGCAGTTGCAGTAGATTCACAAGCAGAGGAATTTCTGGATATTTTGTTGATTTTTTTGGTTTTGGAGGACAAGGTTGTCCTTAGGTGTGGTTAAATTCTATTGGTTGGGAGGGCTGGTTTTGCCCTCATAATTTTTGAATTTGACAAGGTTACATAACATAAATTTTGTGTCTCTTGTATATTGATGATTCATCTCTGATCTTGTTGTTTCCGTTGCATATATTTTCAGTCAATAATTTTTCAGTGTAAAATTTTTCAATGATAATAGGTAGGGTTTTACTATTTGCTCACTAGGATGCAATTTTCAGGTCTGAAAATTAGTCACATAGAGTTGCATGTGAAAATTGACATGGTATTAGAGCTTGGGATGTGAAGAGAAGGGGATCGTCTTGAGACACATCTTTGGATGCAACACTGGAGGAGACCCGGTTGGTGTCCGGTGCTGATATGGATGGTATGGTGAAGAGTAGCAGTGATGAGAACCATGCCCTTGTAGCCCGCACTAGGAAGGGTAGAAAAGGTTCAACTGGGAGAAGGGATTCTCCTGAGAGAGAAGCATCTTGAGAACCAAGACGAAAGAAGGATCTCAGTAATATTAAATGTTTTGAGTTTCATGACTATGGTCACTATGCTTCACAATGTCCACGCCGGAGGTGAAGGGGAAGAAGGCAACAAACATCAACAACAGAGGTTGATGAGGTTGCAGATAGGTTCAAGAGGGAGATCTTGTTGGTCTCGGCCCTTTTAGGTTCAATTTCCAATAGGGGAACTTGGTTGGTGGATAACGGGGCATCTTGCCATATCACGGGTGCATGAGAGTTATTTGACAGCTTCACTAAGACTGGCTCATACTTGTGTGTGGAGCTTGGTATGGGAACCAAGCATGCAGTACAAGGATTCAGTGTTGTATCGTTCAGACTGGAGTCAAGAGAAGTGTTGAGGGTGTCGGATGTGTTATGGGTGCCAGAACTCAGGAGGAGTGTTTTCTCAGTCTCAAAGATTGAGAAGAAGGGGTACCATATATTATTTCGAGATGGACAAGTGTTATTTGTGCCCAGACGATCTAGCTTCAGATTAGCGGTGGTTCTTGGAGTTAGGGAGGGCAACCTATATAGGCTGAGGGGCTAGCCTATGATAGTTGTGGCTAGTAGTAGCAGAGAGACAGATGAGGAGGAGCAGGTGGCTCTACCAATGGTGAGGCAGGTAGTTCCACCAGTGGTGAGGCAGGCAACCCCACCAATAACACAGGTTCAGAGGGAGCAGGTAGCTCCACTAGTGGTACAGGCTCAGGGGGAGCCAGAGTTCAGAGGGAGTAAACCCTCAGGATCCAATAGGGAGGAACAACCTCCTAGGATTGTTCAGAGACAGTTGGACTTATGGGGGAGTCAACAGGCTCTGAGGGAGCATCACTCATCCACATGGAGTCTACATTCAGGTACAAGTGGAAGAGAGGAGTCTTCCAAGCAGGTTTCATGAGTCGAGGAGGCCAAACAAGAGGTTCAGAGGTAGGAGGATTCTAGGGCATGTGAGATCTCCATGGAGGATCCATTTGTTTCAGCAGGTTTTGCCACAGTGACAGAGGAGGTAACTAGTCAGGAAGTTTGGAGAGTAGGATTTGCTTCGGTCACAGAGGGAGCAACCAATGAGGCAGATTGGACAGTAGGATTTGCTTCAGTGACATAGGAAGCAACTAGTCAGGAGGATTGGAGTGCAGCCGTGCTAGATCCAGTACAAGAGACAGCGCCACTTTCAGTATGGGAGACAGAGGTACATGCAGATGATGGTGGATGGGATACCTCCCTCGCTAAGAGGGAGTGTTGATGATATTATAACTTCGGGAGCTATTCCCACAAGATGCCAAGGTGTCAGGGATGTGGGAATCTTCGTTGGCACTAGATTAGCCTTTCATTTCAGTGAAATTGGCCTTGGAATTAGGCTAGGGCCTCATGGGCAAGTTGATGGGCTCTGTGGGCTTGTGTTGGGGTTTCACACCCACAAAGAAGAATAAAATATTCTAATTAATTGTTGAGTTTAGAAGGGGTTCCTAAACTCACTCATAAGACTCCTATATAAGTAGGGGAGAGATTGTGACAAATCTCATTGTGTCGTTATGAATTTAGCATAAGTGAGAGTGCACTTGTGCTAGGAACTTGGAAATTTTAGCAAGGGAAATTATGCAATTGTGAGGCATTCTGGCCTAGGGTTCTTGGTGATTTTCTATTTCGGTTTTTGGTCCAGGAAGGATTTTGATTTTCAGTCACATATGTGAGGAAGAGAGAGGAGCAGGGCCACATATGTGGGAGAAAGGTACAACCACACATGTGAGACATCCCGCACGTGTGAGAGGACTGTACGATTTGCACTTGTGAAGGAAAACAATACAAAAGACAACCACACGTGTGGTACGAACAGGTTGCACGTGTGAGGGAAGAAAGGACAACCACATGTGTGATTTTCTGAAGGGTTTCAGGCGGCACATGTGAGACTTGGGCAGGTACAACAGGTCCGTATTGCTGACGTCAACAAGTGTACAGGTGGCAGCTGCAGCAAATTCACATGCAGAGGAATTTCCGGGTATTTTGCTGAGTTTGTATTTGCTAATTTTTTTGGTTTTGGAGGACAAGGTTGTCCTTAGGTTTGGTGAAATTGTATTGGCTGGGAGGGCTGGCTTTTCCCTCATAATTTTTGAATTTGACAAGGTTATAGAACATAAATTTTGTGTCTCTTGTGTATTGATGATTCATCTCTGATCTTGTTTTTTCCACTGCATATATTTTCAGTTAATAATTTTTAGTGTAAATTTTTCAGTGATAACAGCTAGGGTTTTACTGTTTGCTCACTAGGAAGCAATTTTCAGATCTGAAAATTAGTCACATAGAGTTGCATGTGAAAATTGACAATTTGTACTCAACTTGTACTTACCGAGGTAGGTGACTTGGGGTAGTCAAAATTTTCTCTGTTCTTGTACTCAACATACTCGACAATATGGGAAAAGAATTCATTTTAAATGCAAGAAAATGTACAATGAATATTGATTTCTCTATACTTAGTCAATGCAAGTATGGTGATTTGTTAAACCCTTGCCCATAAACCATCATTCATTGTCATTACATTAATTATTGTTATGCTGGTTTATTATTCTTTCTTTCTACCTCTCTTTGTCTCTTATATAGACACGGGGAGAGTCATTTGATGTATTGTAATAGGAGGTTGCCCCCTTAAAGAGGCTTCTTATTCATTCATTCTTTCGCTTGATTTATGCATCACATTATTGAATTGGTTATTTTTTATGCTTATTTGGCTATTTGGTCCATAAGGGTTGGTATTAGAGTGGATGATCCTTGGCTTGCCTCCTTCAAATCCAAGGCTGTTGGGAGCGGGGAGCGGGGAGCGGGAAGCGTAGATTTTCAAAAATCTCTGGGAGTGGGAGCGTTTTTTATATAATACATAAAAAATATATATTTTGATGCATATATATATATATATATATATATATATATATATATATAACATGCAGAATGTTGAATCAATTGCAAAAAACATGAAAACATAGATATAAGATCATTTAACTAA
>ML799498.1:274187-297853 GCA_009831015.1 Picea engelmannii | reverse complement strand
GCGTTAATCTCAAGGATTCGTAATAACTTAAAACGACAACGATAGGGTTCTCTGGCGGTGAATACAGTAAGGGAGAGGGAGTCATTAACATTTGCGAACTACTATGTGAATTACTTCTGTTATATATTATATCAGTGACTTTAAAAGTATCGAAATTGATTCCTCGGTTTGCAAAATTGCAGCCTTGTTCCATATCTTCTTAGTGGCTTTTAAAACTATTATAAACTATTACTATTGCAAGAAAAGGGAACTATGTTCTATCTCATCTCGGCGGATTTCAAAACTGTTATAATGCTTTTATTTGATAAAAAAAAAACTAAACCAACCACCTCATAATTGCCTCTTAGTTATCATCAATATCGATGGCAATTGTGGCAGTTGTAGTAATAACTTGTACGTCTGCAATCACAGTTGTAATTGAACGTTTTCTGGCATCTGAAAATTTGTACATTTTCAATCGTAGTAATAATTTGTATCAACTCATTTAACGCTCATGAGATGCACAAGACCTATTGCATGGCGCTGGACCTAATCCGAAAAATCTTGACATTTATATATGCTATTGGATGTAATGGAATGCAACGTAAAATGATTAATGGTAATGATCATGTAAAATGATTAATGATAATGATTATGTAATGGTTATGTAATTATATTTTTCAATGGTTCGGGTAAGATACATATATCCGACATGTAGAAGGTAATTTAGTTTTCCTCTATTTTAATAATGTCCCACTCCTTCTAATTATACATTAATTTCTTTTCTTGACTTTTATCATTCGATGGCGTTATGTGGTGGATCCTTTAATTCACCTTATCATTTTATTATATTATCAGGATATTTTATTAACTTAGATGATATCTCATAAGAAAAGAGAGAGGTTGTGTCATAATGATTTTAGAATTTTGCGCTAAGTATTGATTGTAAATATGGCCTGGTTGCATTAATTGTTAGTCCATAATTATCTATCGTTGATGTGTCAATTCAGATTATTGCATTAATGTTATTGTGGATTTTTCATGATTGCGTTGAACGACCTTAGAATATTGCATAAATTGATTTAGGTTGTAGACTAAATGACAGTCACTACGTTAAATGATATTGGTAACTATACAAGGTTTTGCGAGTCTAACGATTAATTATATTGTTAAATGCTAAATCCAGTCATGGTCGGACTTGCACCATAAGGTCCTCCACTGTAGAATTAGAGGGTACCTTGATGAAAACTTATGATCTAAAGTAGCGCGATGAAATGGCCTTAGAAAACTTGTAGATTGTAGTCCCTTGCTTAAATTAATTTTGTGCTGGGTCGTAAGCTTTGTGTGTTGGTTTGCTTGCATCGAGTGGGATGTAGCAACTCCATGTTCCTCAGAACAGTCGCCAACCCTGAGACCTTAAATGGTTAAAATCGATGGGAACCTGGGCTTGAGCGTTGCTTATGTGTCTTGGAGGTCCTAACCATTGCAGGGTAGGACGGATGGGAAGTTAGTCAGTTTTACTTGTTGTCGTTGATCGTCGTTTATGCATGCAGTTATTTGTCTTGCGTCCTTGTCATACTGTTATGTTCATCATGGTTGCGTCTTATTCGTCGTTGAGTGGCGACGCAGAGTCAATTGTGTGTGTTTTCTTTGTACACGCGCGCACACTCTTTTAACAATAAACAAAAATAAATACAAATATTTGCACCGACTATCAGAGTTGTTGTCGTAACGAGGAGGTCGTTACAGATGTGAGATATGTTCATATTTTTTCTGCTCGAAGTTGGCCAACAACATAGTGTCGACATTGTATCTTAATAGAAACTAGAAATGGTTCAATAAAACCATAGCCAGGTCATTAACGCAAGTGTACATCAAGCTATCAAGCTCATTATACCATTTCACTACACCCCTTATAAGAGTGTGTTGAAACAAACACAACTGAATGAAATCATCCTTTAACGACTTGGATGAACACCATAAGTGGAAATTCGTAACATGATCACCTGGATATTCACCAGGCTAGCCTTATAACTTAGGGATGTCGAAGGGAAACATAGTCGGCATGGGGGCCCAACACGGATCATGATAGATCAGTTCGTTTAAAAGTCTCGAAAAGTCTGGAAAATGCAGAGTTTCCAGAAAAGGTAGTCTTGGTTGTGGCGTATTTACATGAAAAGAGGGGCCTGGAGTTTTGTTGGCACCAGTTTTCCAGGAAAATTTTGACTGTTAGCCTTGTTTTTTGTAGATACCATGGTTTCCCTATCTAGTAAAAGGGGCCTCCATTTGATTTTGCATCGTCAGTTGATTCCCGAAGTTGGATTATATTCCATGTGCGAGTATCGATCCATGTACAATATTCAAAGGACCTTGGCTGGGGATGCCCCCAATCGACCCTCCTAGCATAGGTATTGAACCTTGCCTAGGGTTCCATAGAGTGTGGGAGCGGTTTCCCCCGATTGACATCCCTTGCAAAGGAACTGATCCTTTCCAAGGATTTCCAAGACCTTCTGAGGAGTAAACTCTTATCATTTCTCCCTATGAAGGAATGAAACCTTGTGTAGGGTTTTGTTGACCAAAAACGAGGTTTCCCTTGGTCGAGAAAGCAGAAAATCAGAAATCATTATTTCCAATTGCACTGAACAAAAAAAATGGCATGGATCCAATCAGAGTCATATAGGATTAAGGTCCAAGACTCCCTCCACTGAAAAAAATATAATTGGTATTAAGTCGGATCGGTTGCTGGAAAGTGCCTCTGAGCGACGGGGATGAAGGGGGGATGTGACCCCCACCGTAAGGAATAGAGTTGAATGGGGTAGTGGCTCCCATGGTGGGTCCTTGCAAGGGAGCATTATATCTCCCTTCCCCCATACCGACGGTCTATAGACTAGAGTATGTTATAACCAAAATCGAGTCGAAACTCGACATCCATATGAAAACGGAGCGTCATACGCATTTTGGATGGAGGGAACAATGGTTAAATTTTTTGAAGGGATTGTGCCACTGCCCAAAGAAGTGGGCGTTTGGACATTCGTAGTCCTAACAGGTGGAAGTGGGGGAGGAGGTAAAACGCCCCCTCCTATGACAATCGAGATGGGAGTATGAGGACTCCCTGACGAAGTATCACTAGTTTCTTCCATCTCTGCTCACCGAAGGAACTATCATTTAGGTGAAGTCACCTCGGGAGGGACTATCTGAATTCAAAGGGAAGCTGATAAGTTAGTGATCAGAGTATTTGTTGGCCTGAAACCTTCGATCGTGAGGTCAGAAACAATGGATTCCTACAATGCGGGAAAGTATTCTCTCGGAGATGGCTCAGGTACAGTTTCATGTGGCCTAGTAGATTTGAATGAGCCTTCTTGATCTAGCATGTGCCTCAATGGTGGTGGAGGTGCATCCAAAGTAACCGGCAACATGCCTTGAAGTCCATGCGAATGACGGAGTTGTTGATCTTCCACCTTGTGAAATGATCAACCAACACTATAAGGTTTAGCTAGCATGAAACATAGATCACACACTAAAAAAATTCCTAACAACAAATCAAGAAAACAACTGACTAGTAGGAAGAATAGTTACACCAATCGACACCAAAGAAACTTACTGGTGCAAGTGTAACTCGAACATGGAAACACCCTCTAGGTATACTCTGTAAAGAACAATCCAACGTATTCCCTAGGTATTGCGGTACACCCTCTAGTCACCCATGTAAGTCCCTAAAAATAGGCAACTAGGTTTCCAGCTCACAGTCAGTCACCAGGAGGGTACAGTTGACAGTTGAATTGATCGTAATGAGCAAGATAACAAAGTTTGAATCTTTTCAAGGGTACCAAAGGAAAATGGTTTAGAAGAAAACTAAATATCTCGAACGGATTTGAGGTCCACAAGGCTCCGTAGTCAAATGCGATCAGTTTAATTCCCAAGAATGACCCTCAATATGCAATCCCCACTACACTTGGTTCAACTTTGGAGGGGTTATCTCCTCTACCTTTCCTTATGCGACTTCATGTTTATCCCCTATGTTAGATGGGGGTCCCAGTTGACTCTTACGACACTGGACTCTGACACTACCTATCACAATATCTTATGTTTTTGTCGATGGCCTTGAAGAGTTTCATCTCCACACATAATTCAAGGCCCTAGAGCCTAGACTAGTTGGAAAACCCTACAAGAAAAAAGTCTAATTGATTTAAGTGTTAGGCGTTATTTTTTATTGGATTGACTTACTCAGAAGGGTACATATGTGCAACTTATGGTATTTGGAAGAGACAAAAGAGAAGAAAAACTTTAGAGCATTTGTGAAAAATCATACTAGATACTTCAAATTGAAAGAAACAACTTGTAAATCTTTGTAAATGCAAACTTCTCAAAATAAAATTCCATGATCCTATGATGCAAAAGTTTCCTAGAATGAGTTTTCCATTTTACGATGCAAACTACAAAACTTTAGGGAAAAAGAAATAAAGGAACTTTGAAAAATAACTTATTTCTTTTGTAAAAAGACAACCTATGCTACAATTAGCAAACTAAATTTTTAAACAAGAAAAACAAAATTAAAATATTTTTTTTGTTTTTCAAAATATAAATCGGATAAAGAGAAAATAAAACCCAAGAGTCATACATACTCTAAACCACTTCCTAAACGCAGAGAATCACAAGAATCTAGATCTAAAGAAAACTAAAAGAGATGAAGAAACAATAGGGGTTCTTTACTAAGATCAAGTTAAAACTGAATCTTTAACCCAACCAAATACCACTAAAAGAGAACTTGAAGGGTTCTAGAAGGTCTCAGAATCATAAAGCATCTTGTCAGGAAAGAAAAGGAATTTTCCTTTTCTTTTTAAAAAACCTTCCAAAAGATAGAGATGGCATATGTACACGGGATGTATACTTTGTAGACTGCGTAGGTACCCGAGATAAACATAGTGTAGGGCATGTACACCTCTAATAAATTTCAAAAAGAAAAAGGGATTATAAAACTGACTGGGCAGGGATGGCTCGTAAGAACCTAGGAGGTGACCAAAGACCCTAAACTGAGTCAATAAACTGGAAAAAACTAAGAAAGAATCTGAAACAAAATGAATCAAACCAAAATATCCCACTAAGACCCTAAAGACATTCCCCAATGGACTCACCGATTCTGTTATGGGGAAATTCTCCCTATATTGGTTTGAGGTACAGGTAGAGCACTAACTTCCCTTAAAAGAAAGTTCTATTGTTAAGATACCCCAAAACAATCTAAACTGAAAGACAAGAGAGAGGAAAGAAGGTCAATAGGTGTACCTTTGGTTCTTACAGTTGGTGTAGACCTCTTTCGCCTTTGCAACTTCCTAGATTGTGGCTCTCTTCCCAAGGATGACCTACAAAAATCTTAGGAAAACAATGCTACAACACATACAATGTCTACTTATCACTTTCAATCTTCATATATAGACATAGATGCATAAATAGATAAAAGCATAAAGACATAATGTTTTGGGACAATAATGAACTCTTTTATTAAGTTTCAAGACAAAAATGATTACAACCTTTGTCGAAAATCGCTCCACGAACCAGGTCTGGGCTCCTCTATCATGTCTCCAAGTACATAAAACCCACGTTTTCTTCTCACAACCAGCTTATCAATTTGGAAAGAGGAAAGGGTTGTATTAGGAGAAAGGGATGGAGGAGAATGTTCAGGCCAAATCTCATAATAGGATGCAAAACTTGGGCTAAGAAGGGGAAGGGATTTTGGTATATTTTTCTTATTCTCTTCCTTGTCATTCAAATAAGACCCCAAGACCTCTTTTTATATGAGAAAAAGATGGTTATTCAGTTTGGGGATGGGCTACATGGGGTAAAATGGTTGGGAAACCCTTGATAGCCCATAAACTTCGTCGAATTCCTTCCAATTGTTGGAGATAAACGCGGGCTAACTAGTATGAAAATCATGTATGTGCACAGGATAACTAGTATGCAACACACGTTTGTATGTGGGCTATCAGTTCAACATGGTGCGTACATATTCCAAAAAGTGTTTTTTTAAGAAGAAGCCTCAACTGTAATTTTGAAAAATTATGTAAGTTGAAAGGCCAATGTCTTGTATGAATAGGTAAGGAAATTTTGGACTATAACAACATGCCATTGAATATTTTCCCCACTCGTTGAAAAAGTGGGAGGAAAAAAAGACCAATTGCAACATGGTGCATACAACACGCACAATAATAAGAAGAAGAATGAGGTTGATATTTGGGTAGTAACCTGAGGAGGAGGAACGACAAGAGCACAATCATAAGGACTATGGTGAATTCTTATGTCAAAATCTAGATGGATAGATAAGGAAGGCACATCATCCCCCTCCAAGGTTTGATGTTTCCAAACAAAAGTAGTTCTTTTGTGAAGTGCAAAGAGGACTGGAAGAAGAAAGAGTGCACGAGGAGATGCAACACGTGACTCAGAGGTCACTTGAGGAAGCTCCTATCCGATAAGAAGTGAAAAGGGTGACAAAAATGTTGTTGGAAGAAGGTCAGATCCACAAAGAGGTACACCGTGTGACACAAAGGTCACTGGTAGAAGCTCATGTGCATGAAGAATTGAAACATGAGATGCAAATATCGTTCGAGGAGGCTTGCATGCATGAATAAGTACAATACATGACACAACGATCAATAGAGGAGGCTCATAAACAGATTGAACTACGAGGTGATAAGTAGAAATCATAAGAAGAACAACGTGAGGAGGAATTGCAACGCACAACATGCACAAAAGTATTACACGAAATGGGTTGCAAGGGAGAATATGAAGACCAAGAACAAGGAGTGGAGGAAATAATATCAGCTTCGTTTCCAGAAAGAGATGTATGTCAGGTCATCAAGCAAAAGTACAGTGACCGAGAATTTAATATTACCGCAGAACTTGGTGGTTATGAGATGGATGTAGTCATGTTAGATCTCGATTCCGACGTGAAAATTTTTCAAAAGAAATCTTGGGAGGTGATGGCTAAACCAAAGTTGGTCTAGTCTCCCATCCAACTACGATTGGCCAATCAATACAAAATCTACCCAATTGACCAACTAGAGAAGGTGGAAGTAAACATAGAAGGAGTAAAAACAAAGGATGACTTTGAATGAATAGGAATTATGGATGAATCTGATACATATATTGCATTACTAGGAATTGACTGGGTCTTTGATAATAATGCAGTGTTGAATTTGAATAAGAGGTAGATGGCATTTGAAATAGACACCCTGCATGTGTTCGCACCCCTAGGTCCATATGGAGGTGATAAGTATAATGATCCAATGGATGAGGATGAATGGAACTCGTTCATTGAAAATGTTTATAAGATCACATGCCACGGGGGAGACTACATCAACCACATCGTAGATGGAAAGTTAAGCTAAAGAAGTGTCAAGTCTTATGACACGAATTTTGAGGATGTCATGGATAGGTGGAAAAATAAGCTCTCCAAAGTTTCTACGCATAGATGCACGAGGATAACAAAAGTAAAGGACATATTTCTAATGAGTGATCGGGGGTCACATTTTTTAAATGAGACCATTCACCATCTCACTCAATATTTTATGATCCATCATTAAAAGAGCACCTTGTATCACCCTCAAGTCAGTGGTACAATGGAGGATTTTAATAAAATTTTAGAACGTGCTCTAACAAAGGTTTGTAATATGCGAAATGATGTCTGAGATCAACACATCACTTCCATCCTATCCGATTATCAAACAACATGAAAAAGGATAACAAATAAAATTCCATTCCGACTGGTCTATGGCAAAGAAGTAGTGATTCTTCTACAATTTGTTGTTCCTAGCCTCTAGGTCTACATAGCCAACTAGATGATTGATGACCAGTCTATTTAGCACAAGTTACATGAGATAATGGAACTAGAGAAAGAGAAAATGATGGTCAGTTTCATTCAAGTGATCGAAAAGAAACTATAGAAGGCATGGTATGACCATAACAAACGCCAAAAAATTCTCCAGTCTGGCTCTTTGGTATTATTATATGACAACAAATATTTACACCATCCCAGAAAAATAGGCATATGATGGTTAGGGCCTTTCTATCTGGTCTACATCGGTGAAGCATGTGTTTCCAAGCTAGCCATATTATAAGGACAATCGCTAAAGGGACTCATTAATGGTAGTAGGTTAAAGGTGTACCATGGCCCGCAAGGCTCAGTCGACATTTAGCTCCTTATGTCCCTTTTGAATATGGGTAGAATAGGTTTAGTTTAGGTTCTACAACAAGTAGCACATATCATCATCAACATAATTTCCTTTTGGGTAGAAAAAAATTCATTTCATTCATGCAGGTGGACTCAATAGATTAATAGTGGGTGTAGATCTTCCAGATTTCCAAAATTTGGCTAATACCTTGCAATAAGTGCAAGGTCCGAGTTTGGTCTGACAAGTCACATAGGTTTTGGAGGATTTTCCTAGGGCTTTCGTTAATTGAAAGGGCATGAAATCCCATTTGGATATATCACACATGCCATGAGTATGCAGTCAATTCTACCACCATATTCTCCAACAAGCATCTCTAGTACAAAAAATTTGCAACCTCAATATCCCCATCAATCACATTTCACCACCAATTTCTACTTATTCTTTAAGACACCCCCTCCATCAAATATTTATTTCTATCCTTCATCATCTTCCCCCACATTTTCCCTCTATATATATCAAACCCCCCCTCCTCCCCCTGATGCTCTCGCTAGAGTAATTCTTGACACCCAATTCCCTACCACCTACCTTGGCGACTTCTTCATTTCATTGGTATTTTCCCTGACTCCCTCACCTTTCTTACGGTTTACCCCCTCCCCTGTCATGGTGTGGCTTAGAAGACTATACATACTCTGTTATTTACAGTTTGGTCAAGCAGCTCAGGAGCCTACACTTCAGTTTTCACGAAGATTGTTAGCATGTCACCAACTGCTTGGTAGAGGTCCTTTCCCCTTCTTTTCTAGCAGATATCATCTCAGTACTCCACAATTCCTTGAACAATTTTTCTTACTCACGGTTGTTCACGAGCTCTCTTAGCTCACAACTCAGTGAATAGTCATTATGCACCATCCCCTTTGCTGATAGGAAGGGACCCTACTTAATGGCTCGCCAACATCCCTGCTCTCATCCATAGTCATGGAATCTCTTCCAAAAGCAGTGAACTCGGGGCGCACTTATCCATCTAATATCATTGATGGTATCCCTACTCTCACATCTCACCATGGATCCTCAATCCTCTAGAAATAGACAAGTCGAGGCTACTCGCTTGGCCTAGTCCTCCGAGAACAAAATAGAAGCAAATAATGCTACTCTCTCTTGATGGAACCTTAATTCTCTTTAGTGGCCAGTGTTTGATGTTGGGCTTTAAATAGATCCCTTATTCACCTCCACAGACACCACAAAAGGTTTTAGTTCGAGCCTCTAGCTACATGCACTCCAACTCCATCTTTCACCATCTAGCCTGCTACATTCCTTCTAGAACCATGGTCAGGTTGCAACTACAACCCAAATAGATGATTTTCTCTTACTCGGGCCCAACCACAAGCACAACTTGTTTTGCAAAATGATGATTTACTCTTACTCAAACTGTTTGTTTTGATAACATGAAAAAGTTTGTTCGAGGTCGAGCCAAATAATAGTGGTGGGGGCCTATGGACACCCAAAGTTTTGGGTTCATTTTACGCACGACACTCATTCCAAAGTTTTGCACGTGCCTAAGCTCATGCATGAGGAATGACAATATATGTGCGTCAGATTGAGTTTTGATAGAATGTGTCCAACCTAAAGGGATATCAAATGTGCACCAGTCTGTGCTTTGTCAGTTGCGACAGAAATCAAGAAGACACATTCCAGAGTCAAGAAAAGAATCATTGGGAAATCTCCTCAAATGATTACTACCAGCAACACAAGGCATCGTGGAGCTACTAGAAGATGAGTTGGTAGGGCATTTATGATTGCCCCAATTGATGAAAATTATGTGAACTACAGGTAAGTGTCACAAGGGTACGAGACAGTTTTGTCAGGCAAGCAAGTGGAGCATAGTAGACAGAGATAGAATTCCCGAGTAGAAAAAGCTATAAAAGGAAGCTCAATGATATCAGAAATGGGGTTAGCTAGAGGTTTAGAGGAGATTCATTGATTCCTTAGTATCGAGCTCGCTCTCAACCTGTTGTAATATGGTAGTTCTTTTGAATATACTTCTATATGTGTTACATGTTTGAGTTCCGAGAGAAGGCACATTGTGCAGTATGTTGTATTTCTGAGGATTTATATGGAGAAGATATGAAGTTCTATGGTTGTCATATATATATATATATATATATATATATATATATATATATATATATATTCTATGGAATGTTATTTGTAATAAATATGTGATTGTTCTCATCTATTATGTGTCTATCATGTATGAGTTGGATGTATGTGTGTGTATTGTTTTATTTCTTAGTCCTAAGAATTTGTTAGATATGAGTTGCATGAATGTCAACCCTGATGGATCTTTCTGTGTTTAGCCTTCATCCCTATCACAAGAGCTTATGGTCTCTCCGATCATCTTTGCATCTCATGGGATACCTTCCTTGACCTAGGTCGAAGATTGATATGTCGATGCTTTGAGTTATCTATTAGACAACTCTAGACGAGCCCTAGGTCTAAACTCCCTAGCATTAAGAAGGACACGACATATATCAAAGAGGGGGATCATGCAATCCCTTTGCTCATTGGGGAATGTGGAGATTGTGCGTGTTGTAAATCGAATAACACTAATCTGTGTGAGAAGTTCAATATTATTAGAAATGATATAAAGGAACCGCGTTTCTCAATTAGGAGAAAGCCCATTTACCATTTCATGAGTACTTCAGCATTTACTGAGTTCACAGTCGTCGCCTCTAAATGTGTTGCCAAGATCAATCCAGACCCCTTTGGACAAAGCATGCCTATTTGGTTGCGATCTAACTGTAGGTATTTAGTCAGCTAGATCTGCTCTTTTTTGGCATATGCCCCTCCCCTTTCAGTTACGCTGATGAATCCAGAATATCAAGTTAATGTTTGACTTACTAGAATTGGTAATCCTTTGTCATTCAAGGACAGATACAGTAACAAGATTGATCTGGGCATTGGGTATAGGTTGCAGAGGATACAAGGATGAGAGGTGATCAAGATAATTGGTATTGACACAAATCCAAACAAGTTTATTGAAGGTAAAAATATAAATTCCAAGATGCCACCTCAACGCCAAGAATAACATCTTTTGCAAGGAACAAAGTCTAAGCCCAAAGTCCGTGCATTTTTCATTTCAGAGCTTCCTTGTTTTTATTTGAAGCTGTCTCCTCGTTATATTTATCAGACAAACAAAGGCTTCTCTCTGCTTTCTTCGCCACATTGCAAGGAACGCCATGTTTTATCACCCGAAAGCGCCCAACCTCCTTCTCTGCACAAAATCAAGTCTTCCTGAAGATATTTGCAAGAGGCTTGCAGACGAATGTCCACTGCAAGTATTTTATGAATGCATCTTTTACCACTTCAAACACAACAAATTTTGCATCCAAATAGTTTAAACAGTAAAAATAATAATACCCTTGTTTTATGAAATAATTTTTTTGGGGATATAAATTTATATGATTCACTATTTTTTTGTTGTTAAAAATCTATTTTTGAATATAAAAATATATTCAACATGTTGGAAAAACTTCCAAGACACTTAAATTATACAAAAATAATCATTAAAATTTACAAATCCAACAATTTCTCACATTATTTCGAACAAATATCCCTTGAAAAGATTATATTTCATAAAACCTTTGGCCTACCACTTTCAATACTAAATCCAAGGTTGAAGAGAATATTGCTGATGATATCAATGACAATGCTTTCTGGCAGTCATCTCGTGATAATACTTGTGTAAGGGTGGATGCCACCTGGATCGATCTCGGTACCAGCTACATCACTCCGCTGCCAAATTCGTGCCATCGTATGATAATAATTGTGCAAAGTTGAGTGCCACTTGGACTAAGCTCGGTACCTTCTGCGTGACTCTTTGTCGTCACGTTTTAGTTTTAATTATGTGACTGGTAAATTCTTAAAGGGTTTTTTATTTGTCGTCACTGCTCAATAACTCCACGCATAGACATCGTTGAATATAGTGAGTGAAATAATTATAATATGATTGTATGATTTAAAAGGTGTAAAGCTTATATCACGCTACATGGTAGAGGGCTTTTTAAAAAAAATGTTCAAGCTGTCATATATGTGTTGTATTAATTCTTATGGTCAAAAACACATTAGACAAAGTTAAAGGTGGANAATATGATTGTATGATTTAAAAGGTGTAAAGCTTATATCACGCTACATGGTAGAGGGCTTTTTAAAAAAAATGTTCAAGCTGTCATATATGTGTTGTATTAATTCTTATGGTCAAAAACACATTAGACAAAGTTAAAGGTGGATGATGCTTATTTTTTTTATCCTAGGGCATTGATGGATAATTATGAGGTCATTTTCAAAAATTAAAATAAAGTCCAAAATAAAGTGTTTATTAAGATAGCTTTGGAAGTTTATAGTGGTCATTTTGAATAGTGAACGTTTTGGATCTCAAATCAGATTCATCTTGATGGTTTTGTAGTGATGATGGATCTGATTTGATTTGAGATCAGAAATGTGGACTATTCAAAATGACCATTGTATTTTTCAAGGAATCTTAATAACTACTCCCATCATAGATATCTTAAAACCCTAACAAAGTATTTTTTTAAAGATGTAGAATATTAAATACATCTGTTTTAAGTTATTTGTACATAGAAAATCTATAGGATCATCTTTAATAGGTTTTCATTCTTTATCCTCTGCCGAAATAAGTTAAGTTTAATCAATTTTCTTATTTGAGTGATTATTGGGTTAATCTTGACTCTATCATAGAGTTCTTGATTTGGTCATTGTTGGGTTTACCATTACTCATTTACTACCCACTTATTCGGTAACCCATGGTATTTGATGTGAGTCTGTGCATGACTATCTTCACACCATGCATGTATTTGCATGGCTATGTATGTACATGCATGTTTTCACATGGCTATCTCCACACCATGCATGTCAATGCATGTCTTCTCATAGCTATTTCCATTGAATGCATGTCTTTGCATGGCTAGTGTCTTTGCTTTGTAATATAATTTTCATAAAGGAATTAGAGTTGTAATTGATGAAGCCTATTTAATGGCTTGAGACACTTCATTCTAAGAATCCTTTCATAGAGTTGTAATAAACGAAGGGTATTTATTAGCTTGAAATACTCCATTGCAAGAATCCTTTGAGATACTCTATTGTAAGAATCCTGTGGTGTTGGTTTGTCTTGGCAGGTTTGGCCAAGGTTACAAACCAAGGTTATTAATATAATATCAGAAGAGGAAGGTGTGGCTCTTAGGTTTTCTAGTTTTCTCGATTAAGGGTTTCTAGGGTAAATCTTTATTGTCCATTTATGCACATTTTTTTCTTGTTGTACTATTTCTCTCTCAATGTTTAGCATGGTATTAGAGGAGGAAAAATGAGTGACTTGTGGAAGAGATATATGTACACAAATTGAAGTAATGGTTCATGGGTTTATGGACCATGGTGAATGACACATAGAAATGGAACATAGGCAAAAGAACATTGAGGATGAAGTACTTGTTGACTGAGTTCTTTCATTCACCATATTTGGAGTAGGGAGGGATGAGTTAGTAGATGCTTCTTACATCATGTGCTCATGCATACAGTGGTAAGATATGTACTTGGTGTATGTAATTGTATTTGGAATAGGAGGGACACTTGAAATGAAATAGGTCATTGTTTCATAGAGGGAAGTTAGGAATCTAATAGGTCAATGTTTGATGTTTCATAAAGGGATGCTTGGAATGAAATAGGTCGATGTTTCATAGAATTAGGTGATTGAGCATACAATTGTAATTATTTTTATGGAGTTGGTGATAGGGGGCATGTTGTATTCATGATACAAGGTTTATAAAATTTGACGGGGGTAGGTGTTTATCCCAAGTGAAGTTTAAAGTGGAGAATGTTGGGTTAATCTTCACTCAGTCATAGGGTCTTGGATTCAGTCATGTTTGAGTTTACCATTAGTGATTTATGGTCCCATGGTATTGGGTAACCCATGGTATTTGATGTGAGTCTTTGCATGTATTTGCATGACTATCTCCACACCATGGAGGTCTTTGCATGGCTATGCATGTCCATGCATGTCTTCGCATGGCTATCTCCACTCCATGCATGTCTTTGCATTGCTATCTCTAGGCCATGCATGTCTTTGCATTGTAATCTAATTAGGAATTAGGATTGTAATTGATGAAGTCTATTTAATGGCATCATATACTCCATTGTAAGAAACCTCTGGTCAAGTATCCTCAAGTGGTCGGTATTGGTGTGGCTTAAACGACTCAACTAGGTTATTAATATAATATTAGAAGAGGGATGTGTGGCTCTTAGGTTTTATGATTTTCCTAGTGAAGGGTTTCCACGATAAATCTTTAGTGTCCATTTATGCCCATTATTTCTTGTTGTACTATTTCTCTCTCATTTAAGTTTTTAAGAGTGACATATTCATCTTGTCTTAAAATAGAGGTTTTTTTGTGTGTGAGGAGCGATTCTACCTTCTTAGGTTTTTGCTAAAGACTACGTTGAAATATTATTAGTTGTGAAACTTTAATTAATTAAAAGAAATACCATAGGTTGAATTTTTCACAGCGAGAGTATATGAAATTGGGAAATATAATGGATTATGGTATATTTTAGGATATTGAATTGCTCTCTACCAAGATTAAGAGAAGGAAACATGTTTGGCTTGCTAGGTGACATATTAAGCAGAAACATATCTTCTTGACAAATTTATCTATTTTTTTTAAACTTAATAATCTAATTGGAATAGGTATACCAAATGAAATAAAACTACACCATTTTCTACCCCACACACCTCCCAAATCATTTGTATGCATGGTTAATGAAATTTCCAAATCTTAATAATCTAATTAGAGTAGGTGTACCAAGTGAAGTAAACCTCCCCAATCATTTGTATGCATGGTTAATGAAGTTTTCAAATCTTAGATTTGTATGCATGGTTAATGAAGTTTCAAAATCTTAGTAATCTAATTAGAGTAGGTGTACATTGCGCCATTTTCTACTCCTCACATGCTAAATTGTTCACATGCATAGTTAACTAAGTTTTTTAAACGTAATAATCCAGTTAGAGTAGGTGTACCAAGTTTAGCAAAAAAACACCATTTTCTACCACATACTTCCCAAATGGTTCACGAGTATGGTTTTCACTAGAGAGCTCGAGAAAGGGATGACACCTAGACGAATGGTCTTTCATGATAGTAGCGTATGGCAGGTAAGGAATGAAAAGTGTACAATAATAACCTTGTTATCGTCCCCCTGGTGAGTTAATCGAATAAATGGAAAGAATGTAATGCAAGTGTCCTGCTCAAGTAACCATGGTTGAATTTAACTTTACAATTTCAATTTCAGCTAGAAGAAAATATATAAAAGCAAGGCTTGTTGGTCTTTGTAGGCCCTCTTGTTTTGTAATACGTTTTAGTTTGGATGGTCAATCATATTTGGGCCTCAGTCTCATTGAAAAAGAATGAATGTTGGATTGAGGTGTTCTATGCATCTTTAAGAGAAACTATTATTCATCTCCTGGTTTTTTCATTTTTGAGTTCATTAGTAATGTGGATATGTTAATAGTGAGAGGTTTTTGGTTCATTAAAGTTGTAGCTCCAAAATGGTTAGAGGTTTTTGGTTCATTGAATTTATAGCTCTAAAAAAGAATTAGTATGTATATAATAACTATACTTTCGATAATAAATAGTATGTAATGATTAGTGGTATATGTTTATCATGATTTAAATAAAAAGTTTTCTGACCAAATTGTGTTGAAGTATAGAAAATGGGTATGGATTTTGGCTTACAAATACATGGAGTTAACTTTGAAATACATGATCTTTGTAGTGATCCTGGATATGTAATGGGATGATGCTCAATGGCAAAGTTTCTAAAGGAATAAATAAAAAGTCTTCTTGGTGTAAATATTTAGAAATGGATCATCATTAGGTGTAATCAAGTAAATATTTAGAAATGGATTGTCATTGGGTGGAATCAAGTAAGATTTAGATAGCATTGACACCTATGACTCCAACAACTATTATTATTTTATCCAGTAGGATACAACAAAAACTACCAATAAGATCATGATTTTTTCATTATAGGTGGATTCTAATAGAAAGAAGAATAGAAAACATAAATAAGTGGGAAAACACAATCTTTTGAACAACTTCATTTTTCTTGACAAGATAAAGCTCCACAATTACTTTTTCATTTTTTTCCCCCAAATTCCAATGATCTAGATTGTATTAAATAGAGATAAAATGAAACAATATTTATTAAATAGATGATGAAAAACTTATTCTTCATCATCAAAAGATTATGATAAAAGATCTAATCCATGGTATACATCGACCTCTACCCTTAAAACCAAGAATGGACACTTCAGATCAAGCAAGACCTCTATCCCTTATTCATTGATAGGAAAAACCAGAAAGTATGATCATAACACTATCATTCCTACTGCTTTTAAAACAAAGTTTCATTATGGATGTTTCCAATATTATGGTGAAAGTACAACTTCAAAAATAGATTTATTTACTTTATTAATTTATTTTTTTAAATATTGAAAATATTTCTATAAAATCATTAAACAAATCAAGCAAATCAAACATGGAGACAATTCCAAAGGTGGACTGTAATGAGACGAAGTTCTTATATACAAATAAGCGATTTATTGTTCAGATATAAATATAAATGTTATACAAATTCTATAATGTAAATATAAATCCTCAAAATTTTTATTATGATTCATAATATCCAGATGAAAGCAATTCAAATCAGATAACCTACAATCCATCTGCTAGCATTCAATGCTACCTAGTAAACTGAATATTACTTATCGTTAATTATATCATTTAGTAAATTTACCATTAAAATAATTTATCTATGTTGTTCCTGTTCACCACTCAGTAACATCAAGAGCTATCTGTACATGTGATATATAAAAACATGCACATGTGACTCTTTCCACGGACATGCACATGTGACTAATGACGACATGCACATGAATTAACGAACGTCTCCTCGGCCCAGCTGCAAAGCACCTGGCTTCTATAATTGGAAAAATCCATTTAAAACATCTCTACACCATCCGTTATATGATTCTTCATCAGATCATCTGTCATTTCTTCGTTTTAGTAGCTTTGCTTAATTTTATATTTGCACAATGCTCAGCTTTTACTCAAAACCGCTTGTGAAAACCATTATTACACTAAAAAATCCTTTTCCAACAGAGCAGGAGAATAATCACACGAAGACAACTAGAACGCGGAAAAGTTAAGTACAATGTACTACATAGAATATCACAAACTTTATGTACAACGCGGACACTTGTCGGATTTAGCTAGCATCCAAGGCCATCTCTGTCAGACAAACTCTCACCATGAATCTTTCCAAGAAACTACCAAAATCCAGGCCTTCACATGATTCACAGACGATTACAAATTCAGATATCACATGCAAAAACATGATTACATTTCACATATTCTCAACAATTTGATATGCGGGTAGCTTCGAGTCAAATCTTGGCTGGCCACCGGAAGGGCTCCCTACTGTATTATCAGCCTAGTATGTATTGTAGGCCTGCTTCATCTTGCATTTTGAGGCCCTTTGGAGAAAATACTACCACCAAGGGAATACCATGCATTCTGATCTAATATCTAACTGAAAAAATGAAAGAATATTATGCTTTTCAGCTGAGGAAGTTGAATACTTATAGTGAGTTGCTTTTACTATAGTCCTGCTTCATATCTTGCAGTATACAGAGGCAATGCTTTGATCTCTTCGTCTGTAACATCTGCCCCCATGGATTGCTGAGGACAATGTGCAAAAAAACAGAGTTAGACTATTAGCTATTCTATTTTCATGCATAATAAATACAAATATTTGATTACCTCTGCTTGAGAGATATCTAGTGCAAATCCATTGAGGCAGCTTATGATTGCTTGCTCAACCTCGACACAAGGTCCATCCAGAGCCCTGATTGTGGATTCAAGTAAGCCGGGCTTTTTCTACAGAACATATGAATGTTTAGGACCTTCTCTTCTTTCGTCCTCACCTCCACCTGCATTTTCAGACAGAGGATATCAGACGGGATTCTCTTTTTAAACCCATCATCATTGATTATCTCCTGACCTAAAAGAGCTTACAAGAAAACCAGTCATGTGACATAATCACAGAGAACCCATGCAGCTTCCAAACATAAGGAGATCGATTGGGACCTGTGACATTTAACTTTGACAGACAATAGAACGTTCATAAAAGGTTGCAAATAAAAAAAAAATGAAAAACTTCAAGTTGACTGGCACTCATGGGTTTTCATTGTGACAGACAATTCAAGATTCAAAAATTCTTGCAAACAAAGCAAAAGTTGATTGACACTGTTGAGCTTTCAGTGTGGAAGACAAAAACAAAATCATCAAGAAATATTCAGTGAAGCTGGCAAAAGCCCATTCCAAACTAGAATGTGGACTTTATGCTCAGTGAGCTATGTACTAGATTTTCTTCGGGCATTTCACCTTCTGTTTTCTATATGTCTCAATCAATGGAACCCAGGCTGATAGTCTACAAAGTTGAAGCAAGCGTTTTTTCTGAGATGACAGAATATCGGCCTTGAATGATAGGAGAAATGCAACCTCTCCATTCGGAGTTTCTTCACAGCCACACGCATTTGCACAAGAAAATCCCATACCTCCAAACACTTCTGCGTATGACATTCTGGGAGAGGAATTGCAGTAATTTATAGTGCTAGACCATGAATGATTATCGTTAACAGCTGTATGTCACTTAGTGACAGAAACCTCTCTGGTAGATCCAGTGCTTATTTGCTCATATTTTTGTAATTTTGTGATGTATATTTTGTATTTTCTGTTCAACTTGGAGATGCCATGGGCACTGCCTGTAGGCACTGTACATGTCACATGATGTATATGGAAGTCTTGTTGGCCCCCATTCGTTCACCTGTGGATATCAGTGTAATTATTTTTGTTTTGAATTTAATGGAGTGAGCATGATGGTAGTCTTACCCTTACTGACTCTACTTCTGGATTATCCAACGAAACTTGATACGGTTCATTCTGCGCGTGGGTGGCAAGGTCTGCGTCTCCAAATATTGAGGCCGTATGTCTTTAGGGTTAGTTACCACGAATAAGCCACATAGCAGCAAATATTCAAATATAAGACTAATAAAGTAGGGCAAATTTCCCAAAATATATGTCCAACTTATGCAGAACAACGCCAAATTTACTGGATTATAATCATCGACTCAATATTTTTTAAACAACCGATGTTCATGCTAAAGCATCACTCTATACTTCTTAGCAACCATATTCTCAACAGCATGACTCAAGTCTGCACCTCCTCGTCTTTATAACCAAAATCTATCATATAAAAACACTTAGAAATAATGGAGAATGGTTAGATTCAAGCATAACAAAGTTCTAAATAGAAGAAGAACAAAGCCAAGAGGACACTGAAGTATAATAGAGTCCAGATGAAATATATTTGGAGCATCAAGCTAAGGAAAAAGTTTCATCTTCATCACTATCTAACAACAAGAAAGGTCAAAATGAAATTGTTAGAGTCAAGCCTTGCCAAGACTCAGACCAGCAGGCATACTACTTATATTGGACATTTGTATTGTAAACAATCCATTTCTGACTTAAAAATAATGAAAAATTAATTGGAGTGATTAGTTTAAGTTGACTCGAACAGTTTCAAACCTTTTCCCACCATTCTTTATCATATATATATATATATATATATATATATATATATATATATATATATATAAATTTTCATTGATTAGATTAACGAAGCTTGGCTTTACTTCCTCCTCTGGTTTCTTAATTAAAACATACATTGCCAATTTCAGATTATATCATTTTAACAAAATGAATGAAGTTGCAAATTTGGGTATCAACAATAAAGCATTTGAATTATTTACCCAAATAAAAAAACTATACAACGTTTAAACTACGCCAAATTGTAAGATATAGTTACCGAGAGATAAGTCTCCAGTCAAAATTGTCACTACACACAATTCCCTAAATCATATAAACACCAAACAAAACAATAAAAAATTCCATAAAAACACATAAGGGCACCATGTAGCTAAGAATGAAACATTTTCTTGATATATAATCACTGAAGCATTTCTGGACGCATGGAGTTTTGGTCCCTGATCTCAACCAAATGGAAGCCAAATTAAAACCTAAATCTCAACAGAATCCTCGACAAATCTCAATATCAATATACTCTGATTCTCATTTCACTCGTCTTAATTAATCTGCAAGTGTGAAAGGTCTCTAAGTTTATAGTTCCAACAAATTCAACACAGAAAACCAAAACAGGGAAAGAAACTGATTTTGGTAGGGGAAGAAATAGTGATTACCTTGGAGACCACAGCTCAAGAATCAACAGACAAAGCATCGGTTTTCTTCGCCATCCCATCCATAATTCCTCCCTCGACTGACCATCGAAAAGACGTAACACAAAAACGGTTTCAAGATCTGACAAGTCCCCTCGATGCCCGCGCTCGGACTGCTTGATGGTGAGATCATCTCTTGCAACTCAAACATATGCATGTTTAGCCTACAGCGGTTAAATTCAATTGTGGTTAATATGTTTCATTAGCACAGCAGCAAAATAGCTGTTGGTGAAAGCTGAAAGGTTGAGAAGATGAAATGAATATATATTAAATTTTATTATCTATTAACAAATAAACTGTTGAGCTTCATTTATCTGGTGTTAATATTTTAATTTTTGTTAATCACTTACGTGGAAGTCAGTTAGCTATCAAAGTAATTTTTAAATATGATTAGGTAAATGTAAAAAAATAAACACATAAACTGATGTCTTTATAATAGCTAGGAAGTTAATGATTGAAATCAGAGTCATTTATTTTGTGTGACTACTAAGAATATTCCAGTCATATTTAATCATGTTCATAGAAAACTTATTAAGCACTAAACCCCTATTAAATCTGCCCATTGTCAATAGGTGCACGCCTTTCGGCGTAACAAGGGACTAGAGATAATATAATCTTTTGATTTGATGTATAGTATTGATGACTATATACATATTGATATTGATATTGAATAGGTTTAATGGTTAAGAATAAGTGTTTTTTCTTAAAAAGTTATAAGTTCAAATAGAGAGAGGAGTAAGATATATATACCTCTTGTTCCACAAAGAAGAAGGTTTCATATACCAAGTTGGTGTTGCCGTGACCTTAAAAATAGATTATTATTATTATTATTATTATAAATATATATTATTAGATTTAAAAAAATATATATATAAACATATATATTATTATTAATGTTTTGTTTGATTAAATTTTTTTATTGTTTAATTTATATAGTCATACATATCTTATTTAATTTTTTATTGTTTAGTTTATGTAGTTGTACATATCCTATTTAATTTTGGATTTGAATTTTTTATTTCTAATAAAAAAAACCATATACTTAATGTTAAGCTTACTAATGATGACTATTATTTTTTTGGTTTAGAAAGAACCTAAATACATTTTAATTTACATTAAGTTATATTAAGCTTTTGATTTAAGTTATTATTCTAGTTTAATCTTATATATTTGTATCTTTTTATTTTTCAAATTTTTTTATTTAATGGAAGTTTTCTTACTTTCCAATATCTTAAAGTAGTTTAAATCACTTAGTTTCTAATTTAAGTGTTGAGAGAGATCAAATTTCTAGAAATTTAATCATTTTTTTAGAGTGTAAAAAAATGAACAGTTTATACTTTGAGAGATTTGATCCTTGAGTGCCTCATAGATTGAGAGTTAAAATAGGTTTAGGTTGGCTTTAATCATGGAGTATGTTTTCAATCAAAAAATTGTTTCAAATCACCAACCAACATAATTGATCTCACTTCAAAAAGAAGAAATGTTTTTTTATGAAAATATGATGAAGTTGAGAATCAATTTGTGATAATTTTTTCATATAACACTCATGAGTAATCAATAAAAGATATATTTGACATATTTAATCTCCTATTTCAAGATAATCAAATGCGACCCTTGTAAATTGATATGTACAAAGTGCACCATTGAGGTAGATATGTTGAATGATAAAAGATTGGTGGGAGTCAAAATAACCCAATAAATCTTCTTAGGAATAGACTCAATTTGAAGGCATGTTTAATAGTGTTAATCGAGTATGGATTTCTTTTACCTACAGTTTCCCTTAATAAACATTTCATATATTTATATCTAGATGTTTTTTCACGAGACCTTTTTTTCATTTGTTATTAGATCACTCATACAAAGTTGGTGGTCGAAAAAGTGGTTATGTGATGCATAGGAGCACACACACACACAAAAATGTTCATGTTATTAGAAAAACACATGTGTTCGTTAGCCTGTAGTCTCGGTGTTCCCTGAACTACCACACAAGATGCCAACTCAATTCTAAGTCAGTGTTTTCAAGAACACCTACGCATTCTTAAGAATGTGTGCATATTCTTGAGTGTGTGTTGTTTTTAAGTGTGCATGCACTCATGTTATGTTTAATTGAAAAAATATCCCATGGCTTGTCCATTGTCACCCAATAGACTGTACAACACATTTTCCCCTTCATTGAGCGATTTGAGGAGCGATTTCAAGAGATCTTGATGAGGCATTCTAAGTCTAGTGGCATCATGTTTGATTGGTTCTAGGTAAGTTTATTAACCTTAATTTTTTTGTATTTCATATTTTTTTAAATTATAAAAAACAAATAGAAAAAAATTGTCCCCTCTTTAAATGCAAAAGATTTAAATAACATGGAGCTTGCACTTGGAGAAAACCCAAACCTATCATCACCACATGACAATAGACCAAACCCCAACCTAGAACCAAGAAATGTAAACTTTGAAATTGATGCATGGTTGAGGTCATTAAGAATATTTATACAAGAGTTAGGAAACACCAGAGAGTTCTCATGATTTTCACTAACCACGTCACTAGATATAATTGTTACTTCAATTTTGAATGCCTAAGTCCAGTTATCCCATATTTCTAATTAAAATGATAGAATGTTTAACTGTTATAGTACCAATCTAGATAGAAACTAGGTAAGAGACCTTGACATTTCAAAACAAGATTTGATGACATTATTTATTGACCCTAGAACCAAAACACAACCTCCGGTCACATAGAAATGCATTTGCATGGACTGGTGCACCTACCAACCTTTTGTAGAAAGATAAGTGATTCATAGTTTTTGACAAACCTCCATACAATAATAGGGAGATCCCTTTGTATTTCTTTAGGAAATTATGGGTTGATTTTATCTTGGGTCACTTTATCAAGTACTTTGACATTGGTGAATTGTCGGGGTTGGTTCGTGGATTCACACAAGATAAAAAAAAATGCTAAGATTGACCCATTTCTAATTCCTCATCCTCCTAGGTGAAGGCCTAACTCCCCTTCCTAGCATCCTCCCATATTAGAAAACATTAGCTAGACCCAGTTATTCATTTCCACCTTGATCCATAGCCTAGTACAACATAACACATTCATAGCATTATTCTTTCATG
>ML799498.1:164101-215292 GCA_009831015.1 Picea engelmannii | reverse complement strand
TTTTCTCCCTTGTTTCTATTTGCATTGGGATTTTGGCGACCATGACATGTTTGTATTGAAAAAAGTTCACTTTATTCTACATTGAACCTATATTACTATTTTGAAGAAATACCATAATTGTTTTGAATTATGTCAAAATTGTAATTCAGTCATTCGTATTTATAGTTAAGCCTTTTATTTATATATTTTCATTGCTATCAAATCCTATGTGCCCATATGTGTATGGATTTATCTCTATAGAAATTAAATCCCATATGTAGTCTACTTTGACAAAAGAAAGTGGTTCTTTTTATTTTTGTGAGAGAATTAGTTTAGTGAATGGATTTTATAGTTATTTCCTTCTACTTATAGGTTTTGTTTGGTATGAAATCTTATATGGCTAGAAGCGTATTGGTTTATGTCTATAAAAGTTAAAAAAAAAGAAAAATAATGTATGTATACTTTGAAAAAAATAACATACTTATTTTTATTTGTGTGATATAAGTATTTTAGTAGATCACCATATAGTTATTGCCTTGTGTTGGCATGTTTTATAGGCAGCATATGCTTGTCATTGATGGCAAGTACAACAATGATGATGGATTGAGTAAAGGTATAATGTGCCAGACGGGAACCAGAAGTATTTTGGGAAGACGCATCAAAGTAAGCTCATGAAGACCAGAAGAGATAGTGCAGAGGTGCATGCAGAGTGAAAGAGTGTGCTTGTCATTGATGACAAAGATCATGACCAGTAGCACAGGGATAATGGCATGGAAATGGCAAGTTCAACAAGTGATTGTTGGATCCCATTCGGAAACGTAAACTCTAGGAGTCAAAGAAGCAACTCACGACAGAAAATCGCGAAATGCGAAACACCAAAATCCTGAAACAGGCACATCAACAAAGGTTTCGGATATCGAGAGTTGGAGGAGTCAAGAGTCAAGACTCTTCATCACAGGAGTCTCAAAGTCGTGAAATGCGAAACACCGAAATCTTGAAATAGACACATCAACAAAGGTTTTGGATACCAGGAGTTTTAGGAGTCAAGAGTCAAGACACTTCATCACAGGAGTCCCGAAGTTGCAAAATGCGAAACGCCGAAATCCCAAAATAGGCACATCAACAAAGGTTTCGGATACCAGGAGTTGGAGGAGTCAAGAGTCAAGACTCTTCATCACAGGAGTCCTGAAGTTGCGAAATGTGAAACGCTGAAATCCCGAAACAGGCACATCAACAAAGGTTTTGGATACCGGGAGTTGGAGGAGTCAAGATTAGAGACTCTTCATCACAGGAGTCCCAAAGTTGCGAAATGTGAAACATCGAAATCCTGAATCAGGCACAATTAAGGCTCATGAATTTGTGAAATGATCCTGGTCATTGAATCCTAGCCATTGGATCAAGGTTTGATCTGGACCATTGATCAGGCACGACGAAGGTTCGTGAATTTTCTAAATCACAATTCAGAGTGACATGTGGTAGCCACTTGGGTCACGAGACGTCATCGAGTGACGTAAGAGTGACCTCACTCCGAAAGTTTTTCTTTGGGATTTTTAGCTTCATCACTCCCCCAAGGTCTCGAAGGCTGAAGTCTCGGGGCAGAGGATAGCCATCTGATCACCACGAATCGTGGACTGTTGATCTAGAGAGTGAAGTGCTTGTTTGATTGGAGAGTGGTCATATCCCATGGTCACATTGTCGAGATATGGAGAGAAGAGCTATAGAAGCCAATCTCTATTTCAGAGCTCATGACATGGAGAGTCAAGACGACTCATCATAGAATCCCCGAAATGTGAAAGTGCGAAATACATTTTTGAATAAGGCTTTGGTCACAGCTAGTGGTCACATCTGTGGAGGATGGAGGAAGGAGCTAGTGAAACCAAGCTCCATTTCAGGGATTGTGACTTGGAGTGTCGAGACACTTCATCACAAGAATGACGAAATTTCGAATGCCAAAATGTCGATATAGCCGATGGTCACGTAAGTGGAAGGAGCTAGCATAGCTAGGCTCCATTTCAAGGTTCACACTGTAACTGCTAGAAACCACTGATGGTTTCTTCTAGAGGAATCAAAGAGGTGTAAGTGTGATTGCCAGAGGAGATAAAGAGTCTCAAGGCATCTTCCAGTGGAACAAAGATTGTTGATAGAGGCGATTGATAGATGGAAGAGCATTGAAGCCTGTAACTATAACAGAGAGGATGAGCTCGACTATGTTAGAGAAGACGAAGAGTCTCGACTGCTAGACAGGCTAAGGAATCTCAGCATAACACCTAGTGATGATGAATGCATGGGCATAACCACCAGAAAAGCTGAGGAATTTCCATGATGATCAGGAAGAGGACTCGACACGAGGAGAACATGCAGAACAGAGAGAGTGTGTTGATGATTGAGCAAGCAAAGCAGAGAAAAAGTGGAGTGGCGGTGAACAACCCGAGGAACATAACTATGGCATGTTGAAGAGCATGCAGAGGCACTATGCATGGAGGATGAAGAAGGTGCACAGATAGTATAAATACGCAGAACAAAGAAGAGATGGGGGTTGTTGTTGAGAGTGATTCAGGCGTGTAGAAGGAGGTAGTGTGCAACAACTGAAATACATAGAAGAGGAATGGTGCATTGAATAGACATGGCGTAGAGAGCATAAAAGGTAGAAGAACAAAAAGTGCAAGACAAAGTGTGCAGGAAGACACTGATGCAGGTAGAGCAGAGCAGTGTAGCAGAACAATGATGAGACTGATAAGCCATTGATAAATATTGTGTCACTGTGATAAATTGATATAATGAAAACTTGACATTCCAGGATGGTAGGGAGGTGCTAGGGAGGACTGTTGTCTTTAGAGGTTCAAGTGGGTGCTTGAACATAGGGAATTGTAGCTTCCATATGGTCGCAACTAGAGAAACCAGGGTGGCAAGGTGGTGCAAGGGAGAACTATTGTTCTCTATTTTATAGGTTGGTTCCTGTGTGACTGGAAGTTGGTGCTTCCATCCAGTTGGTGCTGGAACACTTAGGAAGTTGTTGCTTCCTTCTAGTGGGTGTTAGAGAAACTAGGGAGTTGGTGCTTCCTTCTAGTAGGTGCTAGAGAAAACAGAGAGTTGGTGCTCTCAGCAAGTTGTAGCTTGCAAAACAGAGGTTGTAGCCTCATAATGAGTTGGAGCTCATATGTATGATAATGTACAGAATGTAAAGATTACTTGTCATACCAATAATAAGAGGTTTTAACCCTTTATTGGTTTCCTCAGGAAATATCTGTCTTTGTATATTTCATATGTGTGACTGATGTCGAATGTTCTATTGCTTACCTCCCTGCATTATTGTGATTGTCATTAAGTGCTCTGCAAAGAGTTTAAAATAAGCATAATTATTTAAGCACGGTAACAATTGATTCACCCCCCCCCACCCCCTCTCAGTTGTTAAACAATTGGTATCAGAGTAGGCCCCTCTTATCTAAGGTTAGATCCTAGATCTTAAACATGTTAATCCATGAAGGAAATTCAACCAATAAGGCCCCTCTTTTCAATGGAACAAACTTTGCCTTCTGGAAAGTTAGAGTTAGAACCTACATAATGGCTTTAGGTGCAGATGTCTGAGATGTGGTAGATACTGGTTATGTAAAGCCATTTGTACTAGCTAATAAGGATGACAAGCTAGAATTTAGCTTCAACGCTAAGGCTATGAATGCTATCTTGAGTGGTCTTGTAGAAGAAAATTTCGTAAACGTTATGCACTTAGGAACTACCAAAGAAATGTGGGACAAACGCATTAGTAGTTATAAAGGTAATGAGAAGGTAAAGGATGCCAAGCTTCAAATATACAAAGTACAGTTTGAACAGCTGAAGATTAAAGAAGATGAAACTGTTGGAAAATACTTTCTGAGAGTTGAAGAACTGGTAAATGCAATGAAAACAATTGGTGAAAAAATTGAGTAACCTTCTTTAGTTCAGAAAATTTTGAGATCTCTACCAGATAGGTTCAACTCGAAGGTCTCTGCTATAGAAGAACTTAATGATCTAAAAACCTTGGAGTTTGATCAACTTCTAGGAACATTGACTACATATGAAATGAGAATAGTTAAAGATAAACCCACCTCCAGAGAAGCATCATTTAAGGCAGACAAGAATGAGGATTATGAGCCTGATGAAATTGAAGAAAAATTTGTGAAGAGATTAAAGAAGTGATCAGGAAAATACAAAGGTAAACTGCCTTTCAAATGTTTCAACTGTGGTAAGATAGGTCATTTTTCAAACAAATGTCCTCACAAAAGAAAGGATCAGACATGTGATAATGAGGAGAAGCACAAACACAAAAATTTCTTTAAAGAGAATAATTTTAAGAAGAAAAGTCTTTGTGTAAACAATGATGATGATCCTTCAGATGATGAAGACAATGACTCCCCTATTGAAGATAAACAAATTGATATTATTCTTATGGCTATGGGAGATTTTGATGATGAACACACAAGAGGTGAAATGGATGATGAAGAAGCTATGGTGGATATTGAAGGTGAATTAATCAGTGCTTTGGAAGAAATTGACAGACTTAGAATTGAGAATAGAAAGAAAAAAAAATTGCTGATATAGTTCGAGAAAGACAGTAAACAGCCTGATGAAGACTTTGCCCTACTAAAAGTGGAATTAGAAGAGGAAAAGAAAATCAAAGACATTCTGAAACAACAGTTATTAGAAAAGAAGGCAAGATGTGAAGCTCTAGAAAAAGAAGTAGTGAAAACTAGGAAAGAGTTGGAAAGTTTCAAGCCTTGTATCATCATAAATTTTCAAGTATCAAAGCATCAGAAGAAAGTGACAATTGTGGATTAGTGTTTTCATCTCAAAGACAAATGAACCCTTGGTATGTATACAGTGGATGATCCAAACATATGACAGGAGACAAAGGTAAGTTTCTATCTCTAAGTGAAAGAAAATCAGGAAACGTAACCTTTGGAAATGATGCTCCAGGTAAAATAAAGGGTAAAGGGATGGCGAGTTTAAGTAATGTAAAAGGAAAAGCCTAAGATGTTCTGCTTGTAGATGGGATGAAACATAATCTACTTAGTGTAAGTCAAATGTGTGATAGAGGATGTGAAGTGGTGTTCATATACAAAGACTGCAAGATAAAGTCTGTAAACTCAGGACAAGTGGTGGCCAAAGGCATAAGGACAGAAAATAATGTATATGTGCTGAAAGAAGATAGAGAAGAGTGTCATCTAAGAAAACATGATGAAAGCTGGTTATGTCATAGGAGACTTGGACATCTAAACTTTGACCACTTAATCAAGCTCAAAAATCTCAAGGAAGTAAAAGATCTTCCAAGAATATCAAAGCCCCAAGATTCAATGTGTAAACCCTGCCAAATAAGAAAGCTAACCAGGACACAATTTAAGTCCAAGAGCTATACTTCAACAGAGAAAACACTCCAACTAGTTCATATGGATTTATGTGGACCATCAAGACAGGAAGGCACAGGGAAAGAAAACTACTTCATGTTGATTATTGATGATTAATCCAGAATTACTTGGGTTGCCTTTCTCAAGGAAAAAGATGAAGCATTTGAGAAGTTTAAAAAATTTAAGGCTTTCTGAGAATCAAACAGGCAAGAGGTTGAAGGAAGTAATATCAGACAGAGGAGGAGAATTTATGTCAAGTGATTTCAAGGAATTATGTGATAAGAATGGGATCAAGAGAGAATACACAATCCCAAGAAATCCACAACAAAATGGAGTAGTTGAGAGGAAAAACAGAACAGTGCAGCAAATGGCCAGGTCAATGATGAATGAGAAGAACATTGATCAAACCTATTTGGTAGAAGAAATACACACAACAGTCCATGTTCTTAACAAATCCCATCTCAGACCACAAAGTGACAAGATACCTTATGAACTGTGGTATGGGAGACATGCTTCAATCAAACACTTCAAAGTCTTTGTGAGTAAATGTTACATAAAGAATAATGATGAGAACCTTGGAAAATATGATGACAGGGCTGATGAAGGTATCTTCTTAGGGTATGCTACAAATAGTAAAGGATACATATGCTATAATAGGAGGCTGCATAAAATGGTTGACTGTATTGACATAAAAGTTGATGAAGGAATCCCAGCAAGAGAGGTGTACAATAATGAGTCTTCTACAGAGGACACATCTAAAGCTGAAGATGAACATGTCCAAGAATAAAAAAATGAAGAATCTGAATCAGATGAAGACACAGATACTTAGACAGACTCAAATCAACAAACAACTTCAAATTCCTCCTCCAGAATCACTCAAAAGAATCATCCTGCAAGTCAGATAATTGGTGAAAAAGACAAAGGTGTACAAACCAGGAGAAAGATAATCAAAAACACTGACCAATCACATATAGTTTTCATATCCATGCTGGAACCCAAGAATTTTAATGAAGCTAGAAAAGATGACCATTGGGTTAAAGCAATGAATGATGAACTTGATCATATTGAGAAAAATAATACGTGGGAGATGGTTCATAGAACTGAAGGTAAAAATATCATTGGTTCCAAATGGATATTTAAGAATAAGTTGAATGATCAAGGACAAGTTGTCAGGAACAAAGCAAGATTGGTCTGTAAAGGCTATGCTCAAATAGAAGGAATGGATTTTGATGAAACATTTGCGCCCATAGCAAGATTAGAAGTTATCAGAATATTTCTTGCCTATGCTTGTCATAAAAGGTTTAAAGTCTATCAAATGGATGTCAAGTCATCTTTTCTAAATGGAGATTTAAATGAAGAAGTCTATATGGAACAACCAGAAGGTTTCAAACTTTCTGATAAACATGACTTAGTATGCAAGCTGAAGAAAGATTTATATGGGTTAAAACAAGCCCCTCGTGCTTGGTATCACAGACTGGATACATATCTCAAAGACAAAGGGTTCAAGAGAGGTACAGTTGACAACAATCTATATATCAAAACAAAGGATAATGATTTTCTCATCACATTGGTCTATGTAGATGACATCATCTTCGGATGTAATAAGGATTCATTTGTACAATGTTTTGCTTCTACCATGGACTCTAATTTTGAAATGTCTATGATAGGTGAACTGCAGGGATGATTTTAGGGGCTAAATTTTGCTCATGGGCCAATTTTCCATGGTTTTTCCAAAAAACATATTCACTATTCTAAAAATGATTCACCCAAATTCTATAGGATAAAATTATTTTTCCTTAAAAATTGCCAAAGTATTATACAAACTATATGAAATCCTTAGAAATTTGAATATTTTTACAAACATATCGCCAAACATTTTATAGTTGGCATATGAAGTATAAGTAATATTCGCCAAGGTTTCTACATTTTAAAATAAATTTCCATCCTTAAAATCATCCTTGGTGAACTGTCATTTTTTCTTGGTCTGCAAATTACTCAGAGGTTTGAAGGGATGTTCATTTTTCAAGAAAAATATCTAAGAGAAATGTTGAAAAGGTTTCAAATGGAATATTCTAAACCTGTGGGTACACCTATGGTTACTAGATGCAAATTAAGCAAGGATGATGACTCACCTGATGTTGATCAAAGTTCATATAGGTCAATGATAGGCAGCATGTTGTACATCACAACATCTCGCCCAGACATAATGCATGTTGTTGGAATGGTAGGAAGATATCAATCTGCACCTAAATAGAGTCACTTGCTAGCTGTCAAAAGGATATTTAGATATTTGAAAGAAACAATGAACTATGGCCTATGGTATCCTAAGAATCATAATTTTCAATTATCAGTCTACTCATATGCTAATTGGGCTAACTGCATGGATGAAAGGAAAAGCATGAGTGGAGGTGCGTTCTTCTTAGGAGATTCTCTAGTAGCATGGTTGAGTAAAAAGCAAGGTTCCATTTCTTTATCAACTACAGAGGCATAGTACATTACTGCTGCTACCTATTGCACTCAGGTATTATGGATGATTCAGACACTTGCAGACTTGGAGGTAAAATATGCTACACCGATCCCAATTCATTGTGATAACACTAGTGCCATCAGTGTGTCCAAGAATCCTGTATTCCACTCCAAGTCCAAGCATATTCCCATAAAATACCATTTTATGAGAGAGAAGGTCACCAATCAGATTATTCAGGTCCATTACATTCCAACCACAGAACAAATTGCAGACATCTTTACTAAACCCCTAGCTAAGACACCATTTGAATATCTATGACAGAAGCTGGGTGTCATCCTGTTTCACACCTAAGAGAGTCCATCCTGTTAGGGGGAGTTTGTATTGATTGGATATCTGATACCTCCGAAAAATACTGCAACAACTCAGGGGGAGCGTGTTTTCTTTGACATTGATGTCAAAGGGGGAGAAAAGAACAGGTATGGGTGCCTTTGTTGCCATCAATGCCAAAGGGGGAGATTGTTGGCATGTTTTACAAGCAACGTATTCTTGTCATTGATAGAAAGTACAACAACGATGATGGATTGAGTATAGGTATAATGTGTCAGGCAGGCACCAGAAGTATTTTGGGAAGACGCAGCAGAGTAAGCTCGTGAAGACCAGAAGAGATAGTGCATAGGTGCATGCAGAGTGCAAGAGTGTGCTTGTCATTGATGGCAAATATCACGACCAGAAGCGCAGGGATAATGGCATGGCAATGGAAAGTTCAACAAGTGATCATTGAATCCCATTCAAAAACGTAAACTACGAGAGTCAAGGAAGAAACTCATAAAAGAAAATTGTGAAATGTGAAACACTGAAATCCTGAAACAGGCACATCAACAAAGGTTTCGGATACCGGGAGTTGGAGGAGTCAAGAGTCAAGACTCTTCATCACAAGAGTCCCGAAGTCGCAAAATGTGAAACGCCGAAATCCTGAAACAGGCACATCAACAAAGTTTTCGGATACCGGGAGTTGGAGGAGTCAAGACTTGAGACTCTTCATCACATGAGTCCCGAAGTTGCGAAATGTGAAATGTCAAAATTCTGAAATAGGCACATCAACAAAGGTTTCGGATATCGGGAGTTGGAGGAGTCAAGAGTCAAGAGTCTTCATCACAGGAGTCCCAAAGTTGCGAAATGAAAAATGCCGAAATCTCGAAACAGGAACATCAACAAAGGTTTTGGATACCTGGAGTTGGAGGAGTCAAGAGTAGAGACTCTTCATCATAGGAGTCCTGAAGTTGTGAAATGTGAAACACTGAAATCTCGAATCAATCACAATGAAGGCTCATGAATTTGTGAAATGATCTTGGTCGTTGGATCGAGGTTTGATCTGAACCGTTGATCAGGCATGATGAAGGCTCGTGAAGTTTTTAAATCACAATTCAGAGTGACACGTGGAAACCACTCGAGTCACGAGACATCATCGAGTGATGCAAGAGTGACCTCATTCTGGGAGTTTTTCTTCGGGAGTTTTAGCTTCATCACTCCCCCAAAGTCTCGAAGGCTGAAGTCCCGAGGAGGAGGATAGCCGTCCGATCACCACGGATCATGGACCATTGATCTAGAGAGCGAAGTGCTTACCTGATTTGAGAGTGGTCATATCTCATGATCACATTGTCGAGAGCTGGAAAGAAGAGCTATAGAAGCCAAGATCTATTTCGGAGCTCATGACATGGAGAGTCGAGACAACTCATCAAAGAATCCCCAAAATGAAAAAGTGCGAAATACGATTTTTAATAAGGCTATGGTCACAGCCAGTGGTCACATCTGCGGAAGATGGAGGAAGGATCTAGTGAAACCAAGCTCCATTTTGGGGATCGTGACTTGGAGTGTCGAGACACTTCATCACAGGAATGCCAAAATGATGAATGCTGAAATTTTGTTGTAGTCGGTGGTCACCGCCAGTGGTCACGTAAGTGGAAGGAGCTAGCATAGCTAGGCTCCATTTCAAGGTTTGCACTGTAACTGCTAGAAACCACTGATGGTTTCTACTAGAGGAATCAAAGAGGCCTAAGTGTGATTTCCAGAAGAGATAAAGAGTCTCAAGGAATCTACCAGTGGAACAAAGACTGTTGATAGAGGTTGTTGACAGATGGAAGAGCGTTGAAGCCTATAACTGCAACATAGAGGATGAGCTCGACTATGATAGAGAAGAAAAAGAGTCTCAACTGCTAGACAGGCTAAGGAATCTCATCATAACACCTAGTGATGATGAACGCAGAAGCATAACCACCAGAAAAGCTGAGGAATTGCCATGATGATCAGGAAGAGGATTCGACACGAGGAGAACATGCAGAACAAAGAGAGTGTGTCGATGCTTGAGTGAGAGAAGAAGAGAAAAAGTGGAGTGGCAGTGAACAACCCAAGGAATAGAACCATGGCACATTGAAGAGCATGTAGAGGCATTGTGCATGGAGGACGAAGAAGGTGCATAGATAGTATAAATACGCAGAACAGAGAAGAGATGGGGGATGATGTTGAGAGTGATTCAGGCATGTAGAAGGAGGGAGTATGTAGTAGCTGAAATACAGAGAAGAGGAATGGTGCATTGAATGGACATGTCACAGAGAGCATACAAGGCAGAAGAACAAAAAGCACAAGGCAAAGTGTGCAGGAAGACAGTGATGCAGGTAGAGAAAAGCAGTGTAGCAGAACAATGATGAGACCGATAAGCCATTGATAAATATTGTATCACTGTGATAAATTGATATAAAGAAAACTTGATATTCCAGGGTGGTAGGGAGGTGCTAGGGAGGAATGTTGTCCTCAGAGGTTCAAGTGGGTGCTTGAACACAGGGAGTTGTAGCTTCCATCTGGTTGCAGCCAGAGAAACCAAGGTGGCAGGGTGGTGCAAAGGAGAACTGTTGTTCTTTGTTTTATAGGTTGGTTCCTTTGTGACTGGAAGTTGGTGCTTCCATATAGTTAGTGCTGGACCACTTAGGGAGTTGTTGCTTCCTTCTAGTGGGTGCTAGAGAAACCAGGGAGTTGGTGCTTCCTTTTAGTGGGTGCTAGAGAAACACGGGGAGTTGGTGCTTCCTTCTAGTTGGTGCTAGAGAAAACAGAGAGTTGGTGCTCTCAGCAAGTTGCAGCTTGCAAAATAGAGATTGTAGCCTCACAATGAGTTGGAGCTCATATGTATGATAATGTACAGAATGTAAATATTACTTATCATACCAAGAAGAAGAGGTTTTTACCCTTTATGGGTTTCCTCGCGAAATATCTATCTTTGTTAATTTCATATGTGTGACTGATGTCGAATGTTCTATTTCTTAACTCCCTGCATTATTGTGATTGTCATTAAGTGGTCTACAAAGAGTTTAAAATAAGAATAATTATTTAAGCACATTAACAACTAATTCACCCCCCCCCCTCTCAGTTGTTCAACACCTTGTACTTACTTGAAAGTGAAGATGTAAAGTTCTTGTAGAAAACCCATGTTATTGTAGCATGGTTGGATATTCTCATAAATAAACATGTTAGAATACAACTATACATAAACAAAATATACAACTTCATTATAGTAGGTGTACAATTAGATTATGAAATGTTAGAGCTAATTTCAAGAGATATTCGTCATAGATAAACTTTTAGTATTGAAAGAGGGATACGTATATAAATAATTTCATTGTTTTCTATTGATAGTTGTTAATATGGTAATGATAATATGCAATTGCCACCTGAAATTATGAAAGCCTTGTGTAGCAAATATTGTACAAACTATGTTGTTCAAAAACTATGTTCCACTCAACGATATCATTATTATTTTGCACACATACATTCATGGTTACTTATAGCTAACATAACTTGTCAATTGAGATTTTTATTCTAGAATGGTGGTTTCCTTGTATCATTATTGTAATTACATGATAAACTCTTGAACAAAGAAATGATAAACAAGAAACCAAAAACCTCATGGTTAGGTCCAAGCTACCACCAAGTTAATTCCCTAAAGTGTAGTCAATGCAATGAGAAAGAGGAAATCTCCATGTTAATGCTACTTGCTACCAATTTTATGAAATCAACTTAATCAACATATTGAATGCATATGGAAATATGGTTTCTCTGGAGGATTATCATAGTTCTTTGTTGAGAGAATTATTTTAGTGAATGTTCATTACATTTATTTCCCTTTGGTACAAGAGGATGAATATTTTAGGATCTTATAGAAAATGCATGTTAATGTAGCATTCATGAATTGTACATTTATTTCCCTTTGAGACTTGAGCATGAATATTTTAGGATCTTATAGAAAATGCATGTTAATGCAGAATTCATGAATTGTCTTGTAAAACATTACGTTAGTACTAAATACACTTATGCACATAGATATACATAAAGAGAATATATACCTTCAATATTGAGAACATACTATTAGCCCAAAAATATTTTTTTTTTTTTTTTGAAATAAATCATTTTTGTCTCAATTTCGACAACCATAAAAATAACTACGACGAATTTGCTATATAAAACAAGAAAAGGTGTCATCTCAATTTCGACGACAATAAAAATTCCTGCGACAAATTTGCTATATAAATCAAGAAAAGATTTCGTCTCACTTGCGATGACAATAATATTCCTGCGACAAATTTCCTATAGAAAAAAAGAAAATATGTCGTCTCAATTTTGATGACAATAAATAATATAGCGACAAATTTGCTATATATATCAAGAAAGGTTGTCGTCTCACTTGCGACGACAATAATAATCCTACGATGAATTTTTTATATAAAAAAGAAAATATGTCATCGCACTTTTGACGACAACAAAAATTCAATGTCGTCGCAATTTCCACAATAGTAAAAAATCCTGCGATGATTTTGTTGTATAAACCACAAAAAATGGTCGTCACAATTGCGACGACAAGTTGGTTTCACTTAGTTTTCCTATATCATCATATAGGCAACGATATTTCTTTTTTTGTCACAATTGTGAGAATTTCCCTATGGTCATCGTGCTTGCGATGATATTTCAAGTTTGTCGAAATTTCCACGTTCTATGATATGACGTTTGAGAGACTCAACATTCGTCGCAATATCCATGATGTAACATCGCAAGAGCATAGAAATAGCCTTTGCAAAATGACCCAAATTTGCTAGTGTGATATCCATTGAATCCATGTGTCAATAAATTGATTTTATACCTATCTCTTTGGTCTCCCCTTGTCCTCCATGTTGCCTAACGTTATGCCATACTTCAAGCCTATTAGTCTACCTATCCAGGTTTTCACATGGAGTAGCCTTGGTTTGAGTCTAGGACGAGACCAAACATTCCTTGACAATGAAGTTCATGGATATAATTTCATTGGGGTATTCCATGGAGTATTCTAATCCTAGAGTGGGGTAACCTTCTCGACACCCCTTTCATTATAATCCCATGATGATGTAGTGTTGTTAGACCTTTTGTTAGTCTTCCCCTAAAAGGTTAAATGGTGATCTGTTAAAATTCCCAAATCTAATGAATATGTGGTCAGTGTAGTCATGCCTTTATATTGGAATTTTGTTACACATCAAAATTACTCACTTTGACACTGTTGCAAGGTGTCGCACTTTCATTGTCACAAGTGTCGTAAGTGTCACAAGCATCACACTTTTATTGTCGCAAGTGTCATAAGTTTTACATTCTCTTTTCCTAAGTTTCACATATAAAATGACACCATGAAAACACTTGCTACAACCATTAAAACATGTTAGAATAAGAAGACCCATCGTATGATAGTTGGAACAAGTATTTTTACTAGGGATTTACTCATCTTGATGACTTCTTGGAAGATGAATGCTCCCCTGCTCATACATAGGGAGAGTTAGTGCTCCTTTTCCATCTCAGGGGGAGAATTGTAGAGCTTTGTTGTCCATTTTAAAGGAGTTTTGAGTTGGTTGAGTCAATCTTGGAGGAAATCCCACTTTCCTCTAAAGACAACTATGGATGGATTGGGTTAGTTTGGCTGGAATATAACTCCAACGATTCATCTAAGGAAGATATCACAACTATTGGATCCATATCCTAAACTAATTCCAAATATACCCAAGGTAGTTGAACCTCTCAAAGCCTATAAATGGAGGCTTTCCCATGGTGAAAAAGGAGGAGATATCAACAAAGCATTATTATTTGGACTATGGATCTTTCGAGAAAGGGTTGGATAAGGAGGACTTGGAGAGGATACTGTAGCATCATATGAAAATTTTAAGTTTCCATTTGAAGTTCTCATTAATATACTTGGCTTATTTCCTTCAAGTATGTGTTTACATGTGATTTTGTATGCTTGTCTTAATATCCATAGATTGATTAATTTTGTCTAATCCATTAGAGTAGGAGATAGTCATTTGTTTCTTGTTGTCCATTGCAGGTATTTTTTGGAGCTCACGGATTGGAGTATCTTAGACAAACATCATAAATGAGGTACATCATCCTTCCCCTCCTTCTCTCTTTTTTGAGGGATAAAATGAATCTATAGGAATGGTAGTGTCCAAATGTAATTTTCTATCTTGGTAGAGGGGTATGTAGTGCAAGGGAAAGTTTACATGTCCATAGGGGAATATTTTTGTAACATAAATTGGTGACTCCACTGGGGAGGAAATTTTAGTTTTTCTTCCCTTGGATCGTCCAATATTTTTTCCTATACATAGATCTTATTTGTTGATTTGGTCTAAATTTTTCATCTCCTTTGTCTTTTCTAGTTATCTCATAGATCCTTTTTTTTTTTTAATTTCTTGAGTTACTGAGCACTATTAAGCTAGATCACTCCCCTATAGTTCAATCCAGAGCATTGTTCCTTGATCAACGCTCACCCAAATCCTTCTAGGGAGCATTGTAGCGCTCTGGTGTCTTGGTTACTAGCGCACTAATTTCACCCTTTTTGGAAATTTTCATGGTTTCTTGCTTGCTGAGTATAGTCTTTGCATCTCCTTATTTAAGCCATAACTCCTTTTTTCTGATCTTGGCTCCTATTTGACTAAAACTTGTTGTCCTCCATTCTTTTTAGTCTTTCTTGAGTTTGTGTTGTCTTTTTTTATTGCAAAATCGACCTTTCTCTCTCAAATTTTGTTCCCTTTTTCCACTCTTCTCGAATATCTAATTGATTAGAGGAATTCACAAGAAAGATTATTGATCACAGGGCTATTGATTTCTTTGTCTTTGATCTCTTACTCAATTCTTGAGGACTATAAAGTATGAATTTTTGATTTCTTAATGTTTTTTAATCTTTGAGTGAACGGTTTGATATTTATTTTTATTTAGGTCTATTTTTTTATTGTTGAGAGTATCTTTGTTTGTATGCTCTTTTTCTTCTTATTCTTTTTCGATCATCATAATGAATTTTTTCATTATTAGTGAAAGAACAAATAATTACACAAATGTAAGAGTTTGCATCCACAATCATGCAAAGAAGTATTTATATGCATTGGTTTTGGATATTAAAAAAAAAGATTGTGATAATTTGGCAACTATGTGAATTCCTGTTTGGGGAAAAAATAGTGTGAAATTTTGCATTTTTTGAGTGTTTGTTAGCGACGTAAAGAAAATAAACTCTTCTCTTTCTCGTGACTAGAATGTCATTGAAAAGAAAATTTGCATATCATTATTTTTACCTTCTTACATAGTTGAGTCTCAAACATCATCAGTTTCACTATCATTCACCCTTACATATCAAACAACCACAAAAATAAGCATTAATTAAAATTGAACTAGAATGTTTAATTTTTTAAGATATTTACACCAACAATAGACTAGCACTAGAGCTTTGGAATAGGATGTGAGAATAAATCTCCAAAGTATTCAATACAAACTCATAATCTTGTGATAGGGAGAGAAAATCAAACCTTTGTATAAGCATAGCTGGGATACCCCTCTCACATAGGGGTTAAACATGAGATCGCATGCGGGAGAGAAATGAATACTATCCCACCGAGGCTTAACCAATCATAGTGGAATGATCGTATATTGTGGGTTCTTCTTTTTGGATTACTGAGCCGGGGGGTGAATCGGTAATGAGAAATTATACCAATTATTAATCCTTTAAACCATAAAGTATATGAACTTTTACTTATTCAACCATGTTCATCTGTTCATCATCAATATCTTAATGTATCATAAGCATTAACATTCATCAGTGCATAATTAACAATAACAAACACATCCACATAATGCACAATACACTAATATTTACATGGAAACCTAATGCAAGAGAAAACCACATAATGCTTTTCTTATATGTCAAGAATTACATTCAAGGAAGAACTAACTTCCAATTCTCCAGCTACAACTGGAAGGAAGTTACAACCCCCTAGTTTCTCAGGCTACAACTTGAGGGAAGCTCCACCTCACCAATTCTCTTGCTACAACCAGAAGGAGGATACAAACCCCTATGTTCTTCGGCTACAATTGGAAGGTGGTTGCAACCACCTATCCTTACCTCATCCAACCACCCTAAAATATAAGTAGAATGATGAAATCATTGTCACACTATCACTATGAGATATACTGTTGTAAACCTATACCAATCGACCTGCACCAAACAGCCTGTAACAACCTGTACCAATAAATTGTAATCAACCTGTACCATAAACAAGTGCATCAACCATGCACCAACCTATACCTCAACATGTACCATAAACAAGTGCATCAACCATGCACCAAACCTCTACAAATAACCTTTCACAACAACCTATCACAACAACTTGTCTCATCAATCTTATCAACCAAATCCGATCTACTCACCGATATCAATCACCAAGAGAACTCTCAAAAATGTGCATCACAACAACTCATAATCATCACCAAGATCAATATTTGCTTCTAATAATATAGCAAGACAAGTATGCTACATCATCCATAAACCATGTGTCAACAATACTACTAACAAGTGCCTCCAACCATGTACAAAGTATGTACCAATCATGCATCAACTACTCATCAACTATGACTCATCAAGATGTACCAACATCATCAACTATACACCTAATGTACGTGCCAACTGTTATAATAAGATTTTCCTCACCATTTTTATCTTGCATAGAGCACCTTTTTCCATTTCCCTATGCAGACTTGTCATCCCTTTTTGATGAATATAGAGCCAAAAATACACATTTTTCCACTTATGCGCACCCTATATGTTACACAACATTCGTATACGCAGGCTACTCCACTACAACTCGTGTACATTGGGATTTGTGCCAGAAATGAAAAAATGGAGTCAGGTTTCCATGTCACGACAGGATATCTTTAATTCTTGGCCTTCCACATACTGGAAATGTTCTGACTCATCCCTTCAGTTGCATTTTGAATACTATAAAAGAACAATTCCGAGCTATGGAAAAGAGGAGAAAGAATTCAACTTTGAGAGAAAAGTTACTATGGAGAAATTACTTCATATTGAGTCTACATCCCTTTGTCCCTCAAGTCTGAACACAATGTTAAGCCCCCAAGCTCTTTCCCTATTGTTGAGAGAACCTCATTGTCTCTCTCCTTTGATATTGCCTTTAGTGGAGGATTGAAGTGGTGGAGGCCCAGTTGGAAGGAACTTGGTTTCTTGGTTTTGAACCGTGCCGACACAAAAGTCTGTAATGTTGTCACATCTGTTGATCAATTATTAATAGAAATAATCCTTTCCCGTCCTATTGGTATTGTGCAAATATATGATTATTATCCATGGGCATGTTTGTAATGTTTATTAATGGATTATGTTATCTAATGTGCTAACCCCTTTATAGTATCACTATGTACTTTCTCTACTTGTTTGTTGAGAACTTGTTGTAGGTACAACGCTTTGGTTCGAAGTGCTCAACGATGGAATATCATCAAATGTTGGATAGAGATAGGCCTCTTTCTTATCTTGCACATTACTTTATATAGCATACAATGGAATTGAGTTGATTTCCGCAGTCATACCTGTCTGTTGTGGTTTACCCTTGGCCATAGAGATTTTTTTCCTCGTAACAGAATTGGTGACTCCACTGGGGAGAGATCTTCCTTCTAAGGGTTGAAGTATTTTTTTCTTCTTGCATTGCTTTTTTTCCTTTGTGTTTCTTGTCATATCACTACTTGACATATTATGTTCACTCTGGGTCAGAGTTTTCCTCCTTTTTTCCCTTGCCTGGCCTTGTTTTAAAGCCTATACTCTCCTTTTTCTTTGACAGTTGCATATACACACGTACTGTCTCACTACAAGCTACGTATATATGCATTGTTCTCCTGAAAAGTCGCATATACCACTTTCCCTTGCTTGTTTGCTTGGTTTAGTGACTTCTGGGTGGGATTTGATGTTTGATGAGCCTTCTTAGGTCTTTGTAGTGCCTGTTGAGCTTCTCTAGGTTGATAGGAAACCTGTTTGGAGTTGAATTTTTGGGCGTAATCTTTCTCATTGTTTTGCATTTTTTATTTGTCCTTGAACCCTGGGTTGTTTGCTTGACTTCCTGATATTATGCCTGAGTTATTTAGTTTATACACAGTAGAATTTATATATCAGGTTTCTTTTTAGTCCATGCATTTTCTCTTTAAAATATTGAAAATACAAAAAAAATAGGAATTTTGCATTGGTTAGCATTTTTTTCTTTGAACCTTTATCATTAGCTTAGTGCATTTAGCGAAAGATTGCATTTTACTTTTGAATTGTAGAGTTGAAATTGAAAATTGCATTGTTTTTATTAGCATATCATTCATTGAAACATTAAAGATAGACTTTTCATTGTATTCATATTTATTTTCTTGCAGAGTCATAACATCATGAGTTTCACTTCCATACCCTTTTGAGTAATCACGGCCAATAAAATTTACGCTTTAAACTAAAATTGATTAGTCATGGTTTTATTTTTAGGGTGCACAAACTAGTCTAGGATTTAGTGCCTTGGAATAGAATATTGTGAGTAAACTTCTCCAAGGCAATTAAATCAACATATGTGTCTAAGACAGGGAGTTGAGAAGTCCATTGTATAATTGGTAATATCTAGAGGCTCCGCTCACACCGGAGTTAATCACGAGGTCGTGTGGAGTTAGTTGAAGGGATAACCCCTGGATACTCACCTAGTGTCAAAGATATTTCTGTGGATTTATTCGTATTTGGGGATCTTTCTAGTACCCATACCTATGTGAGATGCGTTGCTTTCAAGGTTTCGAGATTTTCTACCCTACCCATATACTGATCCGGACTTATGACTACTCGCATTTGTATCGGTTATACAATGGTTTATTAGTTGCTTGACTTAGGTATCTCATAGGTTACTTGCAGGGGTTATTCTGCTTGTACTCTGGGTCAGATAGGGGTCATACAACACATAGTCTTTATGGAGGATTACCTCTCTCGGGGGATCCGACCGACTGGTTGTTAAGCCCACGAGGGCCCCTATAACTGATTATGTTACCTCCAAACTTTAGCGGGGAGTCTTTGGTCCCTTTTGGATGAGACATACCTTCTTTAGCAATGGAGGCCACTCAGCCACTTTGGCCCGTTTGCATGCATATTGACTGTTTGAATTTTTGGTATGCTCTTTGACTACTAGTTTCCCTTAGAATATTTTTAGTTTTTCAAGTCATAAGTCGTCATGGAGTCAAACCAAATTCCCCACTAGTCCCGTCTGTTGTTACAGTTACCACCGGATTTTAGGTTCTTTCCTTCTAAAAGGCGTAGAGTTTTTAGAAGTGGTACATAGACATCCACCTTTCAGACTTTTGGTTCCATAAGGATGAGTACTGAGTCTATTCTTCAAATCATTGGGATCTCTTCGACTCCCATACCCACTATAGTTAATGGCACCCCTTCGACTCCTACAACCACTACAGTTGCAGTGCCAGAAGCTTATACCGGTACTATGGCTCGGCCTGTAGTTACTGGTACTATGGATTATACCGGTACTATGCTTCATCTCTTGCCTCAAACCCTTTTGGGGGTTTTGGTCACTCGTCGAGTTACAATGTTCAATCCATCCCTATGACTTATAGTCCATTTTCTTATGGTATGCCTAACTTCACCTCACATTTTTCGACTACCATCCCAACTACTGGCCCTAACGCTAGCCTTGGACTTGGGGGAATTACACCTCCTTACACTCCTTTCCCATTTGGTGGTTCTCATATCCCCCAAATGAATCCTAATGTAGGAAGTGTCCTTGTTCTTAACCCCGGGTCTAATCCTTCTATGGATGGATGGAACAACCCAGCTGGCGGACAAGTTTCACCCTATATCCCCACCTCCTCAGTGTTGATTCTGACCAATAATTTTGGCATGACGAATCCACTTCAATCCTTTGGGTTCCCACCTAGAGGAGGTTATTCTTACACTTTGGGAAACCCCCAACCTAGATCCAATCCGTCTAGGGGAAATTTTCACAATCCTTATCAGAACATTCCTGCTAGAATGATGCCCAACCCACCTTATATGAATCATCCCAGAGGAGGGCTTTATAATTCCGAACAGGGCTTTGGTTCTTACCAAAATCCTGGGTGGAATGTAGTTCCCAACACACAATATTTCACGGGAGGATGGGGACAAATGTCGCAACCCCATATCCCTTTTTCGGCCACGCTCAAGCTGCTAGACTTGTCTAAGTTAATGAATGACTCAGTGAGTCATGATCCCACATGTCCCCCCATCCCCACCAAACTTCCTTCAGACATTCCAAAGTTTGAGGGTAATAATGGAGAGGACCTTGGTGAAAAAGTTACTACCTTTCACCTTTGGCTCTCATTGAATTCCTTGAACCATGATTCTATTAGATTACGATTGTTTCAATGCACTCTCATTGGAGTTGCTTTGCAATGGTACATTGAGCTACCTAGGGGGACCTATGAGTCATTTAATCAGTTGGTGGTGGCCTTTCTCAACCACTTTCAATTTCCCATTCATTATGATGTTGTCCTTGAACATTTTTCGACTTTACGCTAGGACACCGCCACTCACATCTTGGATCATATCCAGGAGTGGCATAGATAGAGGAAATTAATTAAGACTCCTATACCCCTGGCCTTTCTCCTAGAATGGTTCCTAAAGTCTTTGCACCCTCCTATCTCGAAGGGAGTTGCCACCTTCGGGGTATCCAACGAGGAAGAAGCTATCTTTAGAACCCAACTATTAGATTTAATATATGCTCAGTTTGGGATGTTATATCACCTTCTTCCAGAAGCACCGCAGTCAAATTATAATCCTAGGAAAAAACCTAGACCTCATGCCGATGGCATTGTAGGGTCTGGTAATGTAAATTCCACAGACTTGGCGACGAAGTCTACCAGAGGATCAGCTTCGTCTGTATCCTCCAAACCCACCCAGTTGGCAGATGTACATTTTGTGCAATCGTTGAAAAACCCAAATGGTGACCAATAACCAGATGTGAATAAAAAGAAAGGTCGAAACAATCGTAAGGGTGGAAAAAATGGTAACAAGACCAAGGAAAAAGATAATAATTGCAAGCAAAATGATAATTCTAGAGAGGGAAATACAGAGAAACGTAAGGTGAATTTTCCTTGTAAACTTTGTACTGATGACCACCTTACACATTTATGCCCCAAACTCGCGGAGGCTGCAAGGATTTTAAATATACCACCCGCTATGCTGACGAATCCATTCCCACACAACTAGCACTTAGCCTCGAGCTCTTCGAACATCGAAAATGTACCCGATGGAAGTCAAAACCCACCGTCGCAAGATGGAGACTATGTTTGTATCAATATGGTTGACGTGGAAATTGATATAGCCACCTGCTCTCGAGATTATAGCTCTTCAAAAGCTAGTACCGTTCTAGAAGAACCTCCTCCCCCTCGAGAGACAAACCTATAGATTAAGAAACTAGAGCCATCGCCTCGTATTCTGAAAGGATTACTCAAGTGCTTTACTCACAACCCTAATCCTAGAGCCACCCAAAACTACTCTATCATTGAGGATCTGGGCCAAACCCCTTGTGCGATGTTGGCTTTGGAGGTACTCGAAACGTGTCCATCATAGAGGAATGCCTTACTCTCTACCTTAGGAGCTATAGAACCTAGTGGCTCGAAAGTTATCAAGTTTTACGTCATGGATGTGAAGCCTCGATTACCCTACCATGTGGCTTTCCAAATCCATGTGGAGTATTCCAAGTATACTATCAAATGAGTAGTCGTTGATGAAGGTGCTGCCACCTACATGATGTCCCTTGTCTGTTGGAAACCTCTCAGTTCTTTGACCTTTTCCAATTCATCGAACATGTTGACTTCATTTGATGGTCATTCCTTCTGCCCTCACGGTATTTTCCCTACCTTTCTGGTCCAGTTAGGTGGGAAGACGGTAGAGGTGGAGGTAGAGGTAGTTGATGCACCTCTCGATTATAACATGTTACTAGGTCACAATTGGACCTATGCTATGGTTGTTTTCGTATCGTTCGTCTTACATACACTTCGTTTTCCTCATGAAGGGGAGATCGTGACTATTGACCAGTTATCCTTTGCATACTCTAGTCCTAACGCATCTGTTGGACCGTGGATCCTTGTGATCGACAATTCTCAGCTGGAAACTAAGAATGTCGTCAGAATGTATTCTTCCCTCATGGGTACCTTCGACTTCTCGTCACTGATTCACCACATTTACGCCATGTCTAGTAGGCCTGCTTTAGTAGGGAGGTCCATTCCTTTCCGCACTTCTTATCTTAGTGATCCATGGACCCTACCTTCTCCGACTTTGTTGAGTGAAGGTCAGTTGCATGTTGGCATGGCTATTCCACTATCGAAAACAGATATTGCGTATCAAGTTGTTCCTGACTCTTCCATTGATCCCGATACTATTACCTTGCAGACAGACGAGGAGGATCTTGTTCTTAGGCTTGTATGAGCCACCTCGTTGTCTTTTTTGCATGATTTCTTAGATGAGACTTTGCCTTCAGATGAATCCATCCTCGAAGCCATGAATGGTTTCGAGAGACCTTGGGATGATATGCATCACCAATCATATTTTCTCCCAATTCTTGAAAGAATCGAGAAAGATGAATTTAGGTCTACCTTGAGTGAGATAGTCGGTCACACTGTAGTTCCACTTGATACACACGACATTTATACCGAAGGAAATATGGCGAGTATTTCTCCTACCATCTCGATTGATATCTCTTATACCGATGGCAAGATTGAGAACGTAAATATAGGTGTGGATTGTTCGCCAGATGAAATTTTGATCTACACCGAACTCTTCAAAGAATTTCGAGATGTATTCACTTGGTCATATAAATATATGCCAGGGATCGACCCTCGTATTGTCGAACATAAGATTAGAAATTACCCGGATGATAAACCTGTTCGAAAACATCTTAGAGCTGTAAATACCAGGAATGCGCCTTTTATTAAGGTAGAGGTGGAGAGCTACTTAATGCTAGATTCATATACTTGGTTCCCTTGACTAAATGGGTATCCAACCCCATTCCTGTGAATAAAAAGAAAGGAACCATCCATGTTTGTATGGAATTTCGTGACTTGAACAAGGCTTGTCCTAAAGATAACTTCCCCACGCCTTTCAGTGAACAGATTATTGTTGAGTGTGTGGGAAGCAAGATATTTTATTTTATGGATGGATTTTCAGGCTATAACCAAATCCAGATCAAACCTGAGGACCAACATAAGACGACATTTATATGTCCTTGGGGTACTTTTGCATACCGGAAAATGCCTTTCAGCCTTAAAAACGCTGGAGTAACCTTCCAACATGCCATGCATTTCGCTTTTCATGATCTCAAGCACATAGTCGAAGCCGACCTTGATGATCTTGTTTCTCACTCTCGCAAGAGAGTGGATCATGTTATACACCTTCAGCTAGTTTTTGAAAGATTTCGTTACTATAGAATCCAGTTAAACCCTCACAAATGCATATTTTGTGTTAAGTCTGGCCGTCTCTTAGGATTTTTAGTTTTCGAGAGTGAGATCATGGTATATCCTCTTAAGGTTGAGGCAATACTTTAGTTGCCTCCCCCGCACATGATTAGACAACTTCAAGGTTTACAGGGGAAAGATAACTTTCTACATCGTTTCATAGTGAATTATGCCAATATCACTAAAGGTTTCATGCACCTCTTGAACAAGGACACACCTTTTATCTGGGATGAGCGAGCCCAGGAGTCTTTCGACACTTTGAAGAAAGCCTTGGTATCGGCCCCTCTACTGAAATCCCCTGATTACAGTAGAGATTACTTTTTGTATATTGTCGTGTCTGTAGAGACGATTGGTATGGTTCTAGTTCAGGAGGATGATGAGCTCCATGAGCACATCATCTACTATCTTAGTCAAAATTTAGTTGGTCCTGAGCTTAGTTACTCTCACATTGAAAAGATAGCTTTGGTCGCCGTTCATGCAGTCCAATGTTTACTCCACTATATATTTCCTTGAAAAACTACTGTGGTTGCTGATGTCAATCCATTTCAATACATCCTTACCAGATGTATCATAGGGGGAAATTTAATAAATGGATCGTCATATTACAAGAGTTCGATCTCAAATTTTCTTCATCCAAGTCCAAGAAATCGCTAGTTTTTGTAGAGTTAATATCCAATTTTCCACGATTAGACGAGGATGGTATCCATGTTGATTCGTTTGCAGATGAACACATTTTCCTTGTCTCGTCGTCCGACCCCTGGTATGGAGACATTGTTTTATATCTTGAAATGTTGAAGTTCGCTCAACATCTCTCGCGAGATGATTGATGGCGTGTCAAATACCAAGCCAAAATGTATACCATCATCGGAGACACTTTGCATTGCCGAGGAGTAGATAATACCTTGCGTCATTGCTTAACTCACGAGGAAGTCAAGTCAGTCCTAAATGATTTCCACAAAGGGGCTTATGGTGGTCACCTATCCGGGCTTAAGAAGTGTCACCCGTGCCAGGTGTTCACTCAGAAAATGTGCTTGCATCTAGCCCTCTTCACCCAGTCATTACCGTCGGTCCCTTCACCAAGTGGGGGGTAAATTTCATCGATTGCAATCCAACTTCGACTGGGGGGCATAAACACATTATCATGGCCATCAAATACTTTACTAAGTGGATTGAAGCCATGCCTACCATAAAATCCAATGGGAAGACTACAACCTTCTTCGTGTTCAACCAAATTATTGCCCGGTTTGGTATCCCGAGTGAGATTGTCACTGATCATGGTAGCCACTTTCAGAATGAAATGAAGGTATAACTAACATCTAAGATGGGGTTTAAACACGATCATTTATCCCCTTATTACCCCCAGGAAAATGGGCAAGTAGAGGCCATCAATAAGTCTCTCAAGACCATTTTGCAAAAAATTGTCAGTCAGAGTAATTCCAATTGGCAAATCATGCTATATCCCGTGCTTTGGGCATACCAAACCTCAGTTAAGACTAGCATCATTTTTTCCCCTTTTCAGTTAGTGCATGGTGTGGAGTTAATCCTTCCTATTGAATGTGAAATCCCTTCTTTCAAGTTGGAAGTCGAGCTCCTACCTAACACTTCAGATTTAGAGCGATGCCTTGTGCACCTAGAGAGTCTTGACGAGCAACGTCAGGATGCCTTTATGACTATCGAGGCAAACAAGAAACATGTCAAGGTTCAGTATGAAAAGTTTGTTTGTCCCTGATTGTATGCTAAGGGTGACTTGGTCCTCTTGTATGACCAAGCCAAAGAACCACTAGGGGCAGGCAAGTTTAAACTCATGTGGCATGGTCCTTACATTGTGTGATGTGTTCTAGAAAAAGAAGCCTATGAGTTAGAATATTATGAAGGGAATAAATTGGATGAGCCCATAAATGGGCTCTACTTTAAAAGGTACTACGCTTGAGCCCTAGGATTGGGTGGAACTCTTTGTATAATAATGTAAATTTAGTGTATATACATCTCTTTTTCCCTTCTCTTTTGTCTTTGGCTTACTTATCAAGTTTTCCCTTTGTTGGCAGATGTCAACAGAGTCTTCGGTCTACTAAGGATTCAAATACGGAGCCAGTCATCATACACAGAACTTAGCTTCCACCGCTTGGGTGGTTTACTCACCCGAGGGTCTATTGGTGTCGTTAGGTGGTGTATGCCTAGGCCATCCATGAATAATGTGGCTGAATATAGTGTCGTCATAGAAATTTTGTGCGATGCTATCTCGCATGGTATTCGATCATTAGAAGTTCGTCTGCATTCCTAGTTAGTAGTATGTCAGTTGAACGGCTGTTACCACATGCGTGATCCTACATTACTCTGTCAATTCCTACGGGTACGTCTTTTAGAACGACATTTTGATTTCATTACATATTATCACATTCCTAGGAGTTCTAATCATGTATCTGATGCCTATGCTAATTACATTTTAGATTGACATTTGTCACATAAATAAAGCAATGAAAACAATTAAATCAATGTACATATTGTAAGATATAAGTAAAGCCGAATATCCCTTTTTATATATTTCAAAATATGGTGTTTATATTAAAAAATTAGGGATAAAACCCTCAATACACATATACAGTCAGTATACATATCCCATGAAATCTACGCCTGTGGCGCCAGATGTGTGTCATGGTAGAAAACCAAGGCATTTGCGAGATGTCGAAAGAGTCGTACCCATGATCTAGTTACACCACCCACCTGTCGCTGCATGGATTCAGGTAGATCCTCTACCTGAACCATAGGAATCCTCTGTGTCAAATGAGACAGGTTGCCCTGCATGTTTTGTAGGACTCTCTCTGCTTCTCCTCCCACTACCTCATCTCCCTAGTTCCTCTGTCTATGTTGAAGAAATCCCTCTGGCCATCGCAGACCCATGTCTAGAATTACACATGTGTCTAGTTAATATTTAAGCACCATCCAAAAAAAAATATTTGTGTTCCTTAAATACAAAAATACAAAAAAAAAAGAAATTTTTTTTTTTTTTTATCTATATCACTATAGGTGGCCCCTACTGGAAGTGGTATATCTATTTCTCCTCTGAAATAGATCCCTACATAGGGATAGTCATCCAGAGAAATGAATTGTCATCGCCACCAGAAGAAAAAATCATTGTTTTAGGGTGTTGATACCCTACCTCCCCCTATCGTCTCATGACCTCAATCCATCGTGCCATGGTTGGATCGCATGGTTCTCTAGGAAGGATATCCACTCTAGGTCCCAGACCTAGAACCTGCTCGAAAAAGAAACTGCAAAGAATAGAGGCAAACGTGAAGTTTCACTTACTCCCCTATTTGCACTCTGTCAAATGACCTTTCATATTGGTTAGCAGTGAGGTACATCAATCATAGATAGTGGGTCTAGCACACTCTACTATTTAAAACATAAGTGGTCTCGATGCTTGATGAAATGAGGCCGAACCTATGATCCTGGTAAGCGCGAGAACAATGATCTTCAAACAGAGGTTACGTATTTCCTGGATGGGTACTTGGCTTCCCACCTTGGGAGTCCCTGGTACATAGTGGGCATCAATATACTCCTCGATCTTCATCCCACTTCCTGCTCCGCGTGACTTGAGGTTCACAAGCTCCCCTCGATGTGATAGACCAGTCAAGAAGTAGATGTCCTCTACTTCGATCCTCAATAGTTGTCCATCAAGGATAAATCTTTTGTTATCAGGGTCCCAGTAACCCACCGACATCTCCAACAACCTCACTTGCGCCCTCATTCCTTTGTAACGCAGGTGTGCCCGCTAGGAACGTCCGCTCATAGGATCTTTCCTCCTTCCTCGGCCCGAAGAACTGAAAGGTTCTTCTATTTCCCTATTGGGAAATTTTCACCCACAGTAACTCTCTCACGGGATCTCCCTTTTTTCTATCAGGAAATCAATGCTGGCCTCTTTACTTTGTTATCGGGGTTCCTTCCTATCGGGATTCTGGCACTTGCAATGTCCAAACAACTTACTTTTCCTATCCTTGATATGCTCCTTTTCTGCCTTATCCCTTCCTAGTTAAGCCTTTAGTCCATGTGACCGCTTTCTATAAGACCACAGCCTTATATCCCTTCCGTCAGGGTTTTGGACTTCAAAATCCCGATGCGATTTCAACTTTCGCTAGCCCTCCAGGCTAGACCCCTGGTCCACATGACCTCCTCTATATGACCGCAGTCATACCTCACATCGAGGTTTCAAACTTTCTGATGTTGAAATGCAAACGTCCTTAGGGTTCGTGATACCTCGAATCCTGATGTGCCCTTTTTGCATTAGCCCTCCTAGCTAGAATCCTTGCCCATGCGACCACTATCTCCGTGACCGCAGTCTTATCCCTCATCGGGGTTTTAGGGTTTCCAATGCAAAGATTCAATTGCTCATGAGATTTCTGATCCTCCGAATCCTGATAGGCTGATATCTGTCCCCCACACAACAGAGCTTTCTTCCTTCTCTAATCTGCTGACAGCTGGCCCACAATGACACCTACCTCCTTGTCGGGGTTTCGAGGTTCGCGATTTCAAAATGTATAAACACCTTGTCACAAAGATCCCCGATATCCCGATGACCCAAACGCCGATCAACAACCTCCTGTCAGGACTTTCCCCGATGATGTCGATTCCTGCCACGTGTCCTCCTCTGATGGACGGTCTCGATTTCTCCAGGATTTTGAGACTTGTGATGTCTCAACTTTATTGTATTCAGGAATTCTGATTTCTCGATGCCGAATATCCCGACTCCCAACACCTTCTATCTCCACCACATGTCCTAACTAACGGACGGTCCAGATCTTCCCGGGACTTCGGGGTTTCAAATGTCGAAAAACATTCGACCACAGGACTAACGATCTTTCAAATTTCGATGGTAAACCTCGTGCATCTCCTGTTCGATCCGACGGCTAGTGGGCAACTAATCAACGATCCAACAACTCACAACTCCTGTAGCTTGAACTCCGAACACGTTCATAACCTCCTTGCTTCTTTGGAAAATAAAACGACTGACGGGATTTCACAAATCCTCTCCACAAGATCTTGACCGTCAATTTCCTCCCTTTGGAGATTCCTTGGGAATGACCAAGTATTCCTCTGCGGAACTTGTCCGCCTGCGGTGCAACTGTGCAACATCTATTTAAACACTCCATGGCACAAAATTCCAGTGCTTCTCTTTTACGAGATTGAAAACCTTATCCCTCCTGAACTTCTCACAACTTTTAACCTCAAAGAGGCTCCTTGTATGCAATCCTTGTGACAATCTTCAGATATTTTCAAAATATCTGAGAACCCCTTGACTCTGCGCACACCTGTGACAGTAGTCCTTCAACTCTTCACTCAGATTCACAACTGAGACTTCCTCTACCTATGCACTCCTTGAATGGCCTCTATAACCCAATTTCACTTCTGGGTGAACAAGAACAAGAGTTCAACTATCTGAGCCTTCTGTCAACGCACTCCTTGCGGATGACTCTAACTGCACTCCTTCCAGGAATCCTTGCTCAGATAGAGAAATAATTGAAACTCATTTCTTCTACTTCCTCTCAGACTTCAGTCTCAACACATGAAATCATATACACAACATAACAACAAATGCATAACAGGAAGTAAATACTCATGGGCATAGTATTCAACACACATACACAGAGAACAAAAACGACGCCATGAATCTTAATCAACTTCTTCTATTAATCCAAATAATTGTACATGGGTGTTTCTACAATGCACAATGAGGGTGTCTATATCCCATTTCCCTCTTGCGCTCTCAAACAGTCTAAACTAGAATTAAATTTCTATCTACCTGCATTAACTACTATAAATGCCTCCATCTACTTCAGATGAGAGCGTATGGCTCGAGGTCTGATTACAATATATAAGTGTGCTTCATTAAATTTCCGCATTAATGTTCATGCAACAGTTTCAAGGTGTTTTTCAAAAATTTGTGATGGACGCCTTCCAGCTATCTTCCACTTCTGCGCTGGTTAGCTTGACATGAGAGATGCTCCTGCATCATACTCCCTCACTTGAAAACTTTCATGGTCTCCTGTACATGAGCTCCTGCATGGTCTGTCCATGCTTCAGAATCTCCGCTTCAGTCTCCCAGCTGGGATCTTCAACTGGATGGCCCTTCCACTTGACCAGATATTCAAAATATTCTTTCCTTCTGGTCTTCTTACCCACTCGTTTATCCAGTATCCACTCCATCTGTGGCTTCTCTGCAACTGGCATCTGCGTTTTCCACTGAACCTCTGGTTGTTCACCTTCTACTCCTACTTCCTCATCTTTGTATGGGTATAAATATAAGACATTGAATATCGGATAAATTTCGATCTCATTGGCTACTTCAATCTCATAAGAATTCTCTCCAATTTTCTTCAAGACCTTGCATGGTCTGATTTTCTTCATCTTCAATTTATTGTATGTTCCCCTTGGGAACCTTTCTCTTCTCAAGTGCGCTAGAATCAAGTCACCAACCTCAAATTGAATTTGTCTTCGATGATGATCTTCTCTTCTCTTATACTCCTGACTTGAATTCTGTAATCGCTCCTTCACTCGGCTGTGAAGTTCTTTCATCGCCTCCATGAATTCTTCTGCACTAGCACTCCTAGTAGAAGTCTATTCCAAATATCTCAATTCAGAAACTCCTCTCGGCTGCATTCCATATACAATTTGGAATGAAATCTAGCCTGTGCTCCTGTTCACTGAGTCATTATACACAAACTCTTCCTGTGACAATGTATTGTCCCAACTGTTGTGGTGCTCCGCCACCAGTTTCCTCGGCAAGTCTCCTAGACTTCTATTCACCACTTTTGTCTGTCCATATGTATGAGGATGATAAGCAGAACTAAACAACAAGTTAGTCCCTAGCTTCTTCCATAATGTCCTCCAAAAGTTCCCTATGAACTTTGTATCTCTGTCTGAAACAATACTCCTTGGTAAGCCATGAAGTCGAATGACTTCTTTGAAAAACAGATTCGTGATGTGAGTCGCGTCATTGGTTTTCTGACATGGGATAAAATGTGCCATCTTGGAAAATCTATCCGCTATCACAAAGATTGAATCAAATCATCTTTGCGTTCTTGGAAATCCAAATATGAAATCCATGGTAATTTCATCCCATGGCCTCTCAGGTATGGGCAATGGTTGATAAAAACCCGCATTCTTCTTCCTTCCTTTTGAATGCTGGCAAATTCTACATCTGTCCACAAATCTCTTGACCTCTGATCGCATCCCTGGCCAAAAGTATGACTCACTCAGTTTCATGAATGTCTTATCATGACTGAAGTGTTCGACCAATCCTCCTCTATGTTTATCCTTCAGCAGATTCTCCCTCATGGAGAAATTCAGAATACATAGTTGATTTCCCTTAAACAACAACCTTTCTTGAATCATGTATTTGACCCATTTGCTGCTATCTCTGAGAACTGGATTCTCAGCTACTTCATACGCTTCTTTAAAGGCTGGATCATCTGTGTACATGTCTCTGAGATCATCAAAACCTAATGTCTTGAATTTGAACTACTGCAACAACAAACACCTCCTTCTCAAAGCATCGACAACTTTGTTAGCAATACCAGAAATATGTTTTATCACAAAAGTAAAATTATGCATGTATTCAACCCACTTAACATGTCTCTGATTCAGCTTCTCATGTTGGGTCACAAACTGTAATGCATGGTTATCACTATATAAAACAAATTCCTTCGAAATCAAATAGTGCCTCCATTTCTTCAATGCATGGATGATGGCATAAAATTCCTTGTCATATGTGGAATATTTCACCTTCGCTTCATTCAGCTTCTCATTGAAATATGCAATTGGTCTGTCATCTTGACTTAAGACTGCTCCTATTGCAAACCCGCTTGCATCACATTTTACCTGAAATGTCTTTTGAAAATCTGACAACACCAAAATTGGTTGTTCCGTAATCTTCCGTTTCAACAAATTGAAACTCTTCTTAGCCTCTTCAGTCTAGTGAAAAGATTTATGTATTTTCTTCACTGTGTCCATCATTGCTGCACTAATTCCACTAAAATTCCTAATGAACTTCCGGTAGAAACTAGCCAATCCATGAAAGCTTCTCACCTCAAATATGTTCCTCGGTGATGGCCAATTCTTAATTACCTCCACCTTATCTGGATCCATCCTCAACTCATTTGCCGAAATAACAAACCCCAAATAAATGAGTTCTATCTTCATAAATGAGGATTTCTTCATGAACAACTTCTCCTGCTATAATCTTTTCATCACAATAGCCAAGTGCTTCAGATGCTCTGTCTTTGTTTTACTGTATGTCATCCAGATATACAATGACAAATTTTCCATTGAAATCTTTTAGGACTTCATTCATCAACCTCATAAAGGTACTTGGCGCATTTGTTAATCCAAATGGCATAACAAGCCATTCATACAAACCTTCGTTTGTCTTGAATGCTAATTTCCATTCATCACCTTCTCTCATGCGAATCTAGTGATATCCACTCTTCAAATCAATCTTTGAAAATAATTTGGATCCACTTAAACAGTCCATCAGATCATCCATCCTCAGCAATGGAAACCTGTACCTGATGGTTATCCTATTAATCACCCTTGAATCAATGCAAATCCTCCAGCCTCTGTCTTTCTTCGGACTGAGTACTGTCAGAACAACACATGGACTCAAGCTTTCCCTAACCAAACCTTTGTCCAACAAATCTTGGACTTGCCTTTTAACTTCTTCATTCTCCTATGGTGTCAATCTGTATGCGGCTTTAATTGGAAAATTGTCTCCAGGTATGAGATCGATATGATGACTCACACTTCTCATCGGTGGCAACGAACGAGGTAATTCATCCACTACTATATCAGCGAACTCTTCCAGCAGTCCCTGAACTTCTTCTGGTAAATCATCCACTCTTGTGCTAGTCAGAACAATCTTTAGTTTTCTGACCACAAAGAATTGTGGTTCCTCCTTCTTCTTAACCTCCGTAAGAAGTTCCTTCCCACTCATGAGAAGTACTGTGTTACTCACTTCCGGCTTCACCTCCTTATCCTTAATTGGATGCAACATATGAGTTATCCCATTCTTTTCTAGGGTGTATGTGTTCATCCTCCCATCATGAATCACATTCCTATCATATTGCCACAGTCTACCCAACAATAGATGACAAACATCCATAGGAATAACATCACATAAAATCTTATCATTATATCCTCCTATCTTAAATTCAACTAAACACTGTTTGGTGACATTTACCTGATGTCCTTTTTGTAGCCACGAAACCTTATATGGATTTGGATGATCAGTCGTCTCCACCTCCAGATTTTCTACCATCTTGGTTGAAACGAGATTATCCGTGCTACCGCTGTCCACAATGACCTTGCACACTCTATCCTTGGTCTTGCAAGCAGTCCTAAAAAGACTGTTTCTTTGGGCTGAGCTTTCCATTTCTTTCTCTGGTGTCAAAAGGAATTTTCGCATCACCAACGATCTTCCGCCTTCAGCGTATTCGGCCTCAACATATCGCCTCTGTGCCTCGGCAATGTGAGTCTCTCCAACCTCTTTCTTTTTATCAGGACACTCATAATACTTGTGCCCGTTCTTTCCACATGTGAAGCATGTGATTACTCCACCTCTTCCTCTTCCTCTACCTTTGGTACGAGGAAACCTATTATTATCAGCATACCCTCCTCTCTGCTCAGTATGTTGTTCTCTTTTCTCTGCGTATTGCCTTCGCTGTGAACTTCCACCCCTCTCTATCTGAGTCTGAGGTTTCTTCCAGTCGTCCCTGGGCTTCTGGGTTCTTTCCTGGGAAACTGATTTGCCTCTGGGCTAAATTCTGCCTCTACCCCTCTGACTCTTCTTTCGGCTCAGCTTCTCTTCCTCTTTCAAATCCATTTTATAATCATCCTCCACCGTTTGGATGGTTTCCATACTTATTTCATCCTGAATCTCATATCTCAGGCCATTCATATACCTGGCCACTTTTTCGTCATTGCTTTCGCGATGACCTGCCCTGATATTCAACCTGTAAAACTCTTCAGCATTATCCTTTACTATCATAAGCTTCTATCTCAGGTTCTACATCCTCTTGAACAAAGAAATTTGATAGTCCCTGGGAATAAATTTTTCCTTCATCTTTGCAATCATCCTATCCGAACTCTTAATTTTTTGTTTGCCTTGGAAACGCCTGTCAGCTTGTAGTTCATCCCACCACAAGGCTGCATGTCCTTTTAATCTCATGATGACATGCCTGACTTTCTTGTCCTCTTCAATATCTTCATAGTCAAAATAGGTGTCTAGAGCTCTAATCCAGTCTAGAAGCTCTTCTACATCCAGATTTCCCTCATAAACTGGAATGTCCATTTTTACCTTTGTACTCATTCTTGCAACAACTTTAAGTAAGTGCTCGTTTGTTGCATCTTCTGCTGGGATTTCTTCTTCTCCATGTCCAGCATCATCTTCATTTTCGGACTCACTGATATCTCCTACATCAGATTTACGCCTTTGTCTTATATCCATGTCCATAATCATAGAGCATAAGTTATGCAGCTCTCTTTCTACTCCTAGATTCTGCACTTGCCTACCCCTTCCTCTGGACATTTCCCTTTCCTCCCCTGAATAGGGTGATTGTTTATCTCTTCTCCTTGGCGGCATGGTGAATTTTCCTTCCCTTCTCTACTATAGAAAGAAAAGACTCCTCCTTGTTCTCTGATACCACTTGACGCAGGTGTGCCCGCTAGGCACGTCCACTCACAGGATCTTTCCTCCTTCCTCGACCCGAAGAACTGAAAGGTTCTTCTATTTCCCTATCGGGAAATTTTCACCCACAGTAACTCTCTCACGGGATCTCCCTTTTTTCTATCGGGAAATCAATGCTGGCCTCTTTACTTTGTTATCAGGGTTCCTTGCTATCGAGATTCTGGCACTTGCAATGTCTAAACAACTTACTTTGTCAATCCCCGATATGATCCTTTGCTGCCTTAGCCCTTCCTGGCTAAGCCTTTAGTCCATGTGACCGCTTTCTATAAGACCACAGCCTTATATCCCTTCCGTCGGGGTTTTGGAATTCAAAATCCCGATGCGATTTCAACTTCCGCTAGCCCTCCAAGCTAGACCCTTGGTCCACGTGACCTCCTCTATATGACCGTATTCATACCTCACATCGGGGTTTTGGACTTTCCGATGTTGAAATGCAAACGTCCTTAGGGTTCGCGATCCCTCGAATCCTGATGCTCCCTTTATGCGTTAGCCCTCCTGGCTAGAATCCTTTCCCATGCGACCACTATCTCCGTGACCGCAGTCTTATCCCTCTTCGAGGTTTCGGGGTTTCTAATTCCAAAATGCAATTTCTCACGGGATTTCCGATCCTCTGAATCCTGATAGGCTGACAGTTGTCCCCCACACAACGAAGCTTTCTTACTTCTCTAATCTGCTGACAGCTGGTCCACAATGACACCTGCCTCCTTGTCGGGGTTTCGAGGTTCGCAATTTCAAAATGTATAAACACCTTGTCACCAGGATCCCCGATATCTCGATGACCCAAACGATGATCAACAACTTCCTATCAGGACTTTCCTCGATGACGTCGATTCCTGCCACGCGTACTCCTCTGATGGACGGTCTTGATTTCTCAGGGATTTCGAGACTTGTGATGTCCCAACTTTCTTGTCTTCAAGAATTCTAATTTCCCGATGCCAAATATCTCGACTCTTGATGCCTTTGATCTCTTCCACGTGTCCCAACTAACGGATGGTCTAGATCTTCTCGGGACATCGAGGTTTCAAATGTTGAAAAAAATTCGACCACAGGACTACCGATCTTTCGAATTTCGATGGTAAACCTCGTACAACTCCTGTCCGATCCGACGGCTGGCGGGTAACTGATCAACGATCCAATGAATCATGACTCCTGGAGCTTGAAATTCAAACGCGGTCGTAACCTCCTTACTTCTTTGGCAGATCCAATGGCTGACGGGATTTCACAAATCCTCTCCACAGGATCCCGACCGTTGATTTCCTCCCTTTGGCGATTCCTTGGGAATGATGAAGTATTCCTCCGCGGAACTTGTCCACCTGCGGTGCAACTGTGCAACGCCTATTTAAACACTCCATGGCACAAAATTCCAGTGCTTCTCTTCGACGAGCTTGAAAACCTTATCCCTCCTGAACTTCTCACAAATTTCAACCTCAAAGAGGGTCCTTGCACGCAATCCTTGCGACAATCTTCAGATATTTTCAAAATATTTGGGAACCCCTTGACTTTGCGCACACCTGCGACAGTAGTCCTTCAACTCTTCGCTCAGATTCACAACTGAGACATCCTCTACCTGCGCACTCCTTGCACGGCCTCTATAACCCAATTTCACTTCTGGGTGAACGAGAACAAGAGTTCAACTATCTAAGCCTTCTGTCAACGCACTCCTTGCGGACGACTCCAACTGCACTCCTTGCAGGAATCCTTGCTCAGATAGAGAAACAATTGAAACTCATTTCTTCTACTTCCTCTCAGACTTCAATCTCAACACATGAAATCATATACACAACATAACAACAAATGCATAACATGAAGTAAATACTCATGGGCATAGTATTCAACACACATACACAGAGAACAAAAACAACGCCATGAATCTGAATCAACTTCTTCTATTAATCCAAATAACTGTACATGGGTGTTTCTACACAGCTCTCTGCTTCTCTTCTATGTTCCGATGCTTCTAACTATTCTTGAATAATGTTACAATGCACAATGAGGGTGTCTATATCCTGTTTCCCTCTTGCGCTCTCAAACAGTCTAAACTAGAATTAAATTTCTATCTACCTGCATTAACTACTATAAATGCCTCCATCTACTTCAGACGAGAGAATATGGTTGGAGGTCTGATTACAATATATAAGTGCACTTCATTAAATTTCCTCATTAATGTTCACGCAATAGTTTCAAGGTGTTTTTCAAAAATTTGTGCTGGATGCCTCCCAGCTATCTTCCACTTCTGCGCTGGCTCGCTTGACATGAGAGATGCTCCTGCATCACTTTGAGAGCCCAAAATTTGTACAAGACACATATTTTTAGAGCCACTTGAGCCACAGGATCTCGATCCACAGCTTCATATACCTCCTCATGCTCTCGCTCTCTCCATTATAGATCCATCCTGCAAAAAACAAATCAATTTTTGAGTTAGAACCCCTCTTTTTGGCCATTTGCGTACCTATACGCGACTTTCTTTGCACATAGTCACATGTAGGGCTTAATACATGCTCCCCATGGTTCACACAGGAGTGTATACCTCATCGTACACATGAACTCAACAACTCATGGAGCAACCACTTTGACTAGTAAACTTCTTCTATGAGTTTCTAGAGTAATTTTACTTCTTTGACATTCTAGGGGCTTCTAGATAACTCATGAGAGTTCTCCAACTTCACAAGGCCATAACTCTCTAACCGTGAGGAGTTATGTGATGTTCTACATATCACGACAAATGACATGACATGTACTATCCATCTAGAATAGTATTACCTATAAATTCATTTACCTTCATTCCCTTATACCTCAAAGAGACTCGAGTCCCTTACCTATGCCTTTGTGCTACCAAAATTCGCTACTAGGATTCTCCAAGGGTTGACATCAATATACAATATCACTCTCCAATCGTTGACATCAATGACAAGCAACAATCCATACCAACTGTCCATAAACCTAATCCAATTGTTTGTCAATCTCCCCCTTTGGCATTGATGGCAACACCAACATTGATGGGAACACTTAGTCATGATAACATTCATGCTTATACTCCTTATCAATGTTTCTATCTCTCCCCCTTTGACATCAATGGAAAAGGGTATCTCCCTTTGGGGTTGCTCCACCTAACTGAACTCTCCTTGGGGTTGTTGCCTATGTCTGCATGCCTTTTATTTTTCTTTGTGTTTATAAGCCTTTGATTACTCTCTCTCCCTTCATATGAATAATATCTCCCCCTTTGACAAACGATATCACTCTGATGAAACACTGAAGTCATATCGCTCATTATTCCCTTGTGACAATATCTCCCTCTAGAAACATGCCTCTATTCTCTCTCTCCAAGAATATAAATCTCTATCTTGCATTCGATGAACTCATCCCATTGAATCATAACTCTATTATTACCTCTCTGTATGACAACTTATTTGAATGATATTTATACCTATCTTTTTGGTTTTGTTTCTCTCTCTTGACTTCTCTGCAAGATGTTCTGTAGAAAAAATATAAGTCTTCATGCACCTGACTCCTTTTGGAATTATTGTTCATTGGTGCTTCCTTGTTTAATCAATTGGAATATATGAAAATCATTCAAGAACAAGCATTCAAATATTCCAGTGTAATTATCATCCGTTATGATAATTTTCCTTTCTCTTTGAACCACTCTTTGAACCAATCTATGAATCCATGCTCTCATCCACTGTCATATATCTTTCTAAACCTACTAAGTGTTCTTATGAATCCATCTATGTCTATATTTTCCAAGATTATGCTACACAACTATCCATAATTTTGAATGATATGTCACAGTACTATCATGAATTATTCACTACTACAACTGATTAATATATCATATTATACTTCTGCTAACTGACTACTCTAAATATTTCTATTCAAAATCTGCAAGCTGCTTGAAGGATGGTTCTCTGGTATGTCTCAGCTACCACATAGACTCCCCCTGTCTATTATTCATATTACCTGGGATTCTCTAAGATAGATGGCTCAAAGAAATTCATGTTCTGATGTGGATTCATCATCATCTTCATCGGTAGATTCATCATCTCTCTGAACTCTGACTTCTTTCTTTTTGTCTGTGGATTCATCTTTCACTACAATACCTCAAAGTACAATCTCTTGAGCCTATTCCTTATTTACCTGTCCTCCTTTTCTTTTATTTATTTTCCAAAACTTTATGTATCTAACATCTTCCTTTTTCTTTGTATATTTGTCTTCATCTCATTTTATTTCGAACTTTGCGATCTCTGGGACCTGGTCTTTGTTCACTTGTGCTTCCTGTTTTCTTATCCATACTTTCTTATATCTGATATCAGTGTTTTCTTTCATGGAAGTATCGATCATGCTTCTACAATCATGATATATGTGTCCATAGTTATGACATTTGTAACATTCAATGTTACCTGGGGCCACATAATCATTTATTTCTTGAACATTTCTTTTATAATCCACGCAATATACAACCTTATGTCTACAGTTAGTAGAATAAAAACAATGACCATAAAATAAATTTACATACCTGAGAGTGAATGATATTCTTTTTGGTGTAGTCCTTATGAATTTATTTATTGACTAATCATGATCACGATTGAATCTTATTTGTGTCTTGAACATGGATGGTCTTATTGAATATGTATCTTTATTAGTTTTCTTAGATTCTGGTTGACCATAATTCCTTTGTTTGAGAACTTCTGCATAACTCTTGCTCTTTTCTTCATTCTTCTTTTCTATCAACCTAGAGTGATTCTCTTAATTCTCTACTACTAATGTGGATATTTTTGTCTTTGCAACGTTCTTGTTGAGATTGATGATTTTACTTCTCAATGTGACAACTTCTTCTTCAGTCTTCTCGACCTCTTCTTCTTTCTTTAATATATGAGACTTCATGACTTCTTCTATTCTCTTCGCTTCTTCAAGATGAATTTTTAATGTGATTATTTCTTCTTCAAGTAATTTCTCTTCTTTACCAAACTCTGACTCAAGCTGGTTTAGATCATTAGTTATTTCCTTAATATAATCCGTCAATATCTTCTCTCTCATTTATGCTTCTTCCTTCTGTGCTACTATGTTGGCTTCCAAATACCATTTTTGATCTTTAATATTTTCTTCGATCTTTCTCGCTTCTTCTAGATGAGTTCTTAAGTTCTTGATGACCTATTGGGCTTCTTCAAAAATGTGAAAACTTTCCTTTTGTTTCATAAATTCTTTCTTGAGTGACTTGTTTTCTTCTCTTAGTTCATCTAAAGAACTGATCAATTGTTCTTCATAATTGTCTTATTTTTCAATTAAATTTTCTGTCTCATTTCCTTCATGGAATTCCATTTCAAGATGTCCACATTTTTCACAATTAAAGACACACAACATACTTCTATTGATTATGTACTATGCATCTTCTAAATCTATTTGACATGGTGAACATATTTCTTCTTGATCTCTACCTACATCTTCTTTGGCATTTTCTGAATTTGTGATGGGTGAAGAATATATCATATAAATTATCTCAAAGTTCTTTGGTTGATGAACATCCACCAACCTTTTCTCTTACTAGATTAGTTAATCCTTCCCAGATGAAATCCATTGCTATTTTTTTATTCTTCTTCAATTCCTTCTTGGCTACAGTCTTTTCCATTTTCGAACTATCATATCCTGTAACAACTGATGGCCAAATAAAATACCCCTGTGCCTGTAAAAATAATTTCATCCTTCTACTCCATATCTCACACATTAAACCATTCTGACCATTAAACAATGGCACTCCAATCTCATAATGATCCATGATCTCCTTCCAATGGTTAAATTGTTTCCTGAAGTAACCCTCTCTGATACCAATTGTTGGATTACTGAGAGGGGGCGGGCGGGGGGGGGGGGTGAATCCGTAATGAGAAATTATACCAATTACTTATCCTTTAAACCAAAAAGTATAATCTTTTACTAATTCAACCATGTGCATCTGTTCATCATCAATATATTACTGTATCATAAGCATTAATATTCATCAGTGCATAATAAACAATAAAAAACACATCCACCTAATGAACAATACACCAATATTTACGTGGAAACTCAATGCAGGAGAAAACCACAAAAGGATTTTCTTATATGTCAAGAATTAAATTCAAGGAAACAACAACTTCCAATTATCCAGATACAACTGAAAGGAGGCTAAAACCCCCCATTTTCTCAGGCTACAACCTTAGGGAGGCTACAACCTTAGGGAAGCTCCAACTCCCCAATTCTATGGCTACAACCATAATGTGGCTACAACCCACTATGTTCTTCAGCTACAACTGGAAGGTGGCTACAAACACCTATCCTTACCCCGTCCAACCACCCTGAAATATAAGTAGAATTATGAAACCACTGTCACACTATCACTGTGAGATATACTTCTGTAAACCTATACCAATCAACCTGCACCAAACATCCTGTACCAATAACCTGTAATCAAACTGTACCATAAACAAGTGCATCAACCATGCACCAACCTGTACCTCAACCTGTACCATAAAAAAGTGCCTCAACAATGCATCAAACCTGTATAAATAACCTGTCACAACAACCTGTCCAAACAACCTATGACAACAACCTGTCTCATGAACCAATTCAGATCTACTCACCAAGATCAATCACCAAGACAACTCTAAAAAATGTGCATCACAACAACTCATAATCATCACCAAGATCAATATGTTCTTCTAATAATATACCAAGACAAGTATGCTACATCATCCATAAAACATGTGTCAACAATACTACTAACAAGTGACTCCAACCATGTACCAAGTATGTACCATTCATGCATCAACTACTCATCAAATATGACTCATCAAGATGTACCAACATCATCAACTATATACCTCATGTATGTGCCAACTCATCAACTACTTGTCTCAACCATGTACCCAACATGTACCTCAACCATATACAAAGTACATATACCAATGTAACCATAAAAAAGTTCTCTAGAAACCAAATACCACAAACCATTACATAAAACCATGTGCCACAACCTCATTGTTATACAACCTCTATCTATAACATACCTCAAACAAAATCCCTCATCAATTTCATCATCCAAATCTGATTTGTAACTATGTAACAAACCTGGTGTATATGATCACATACCTACAAGCCTTCCTTAACTGTAACAACAAGAGACTAGCCTTTTCATCAAACTTTACTTTAGTCTCACATGACTCATTTTGGATTAGTCAACAACCCTAACTTGCAATAATCATACCTATGTACCTATAACGAATAAATATATGAAAATAGAACACAATGTTTATTAGTGTCTTTCATGCAATTCCTCCAGGTTTCACTACTTGGAACCTCTCATAAAATGAGTTATAACAAAGATGCAATACCTTGTTGAATTTTGACTTATTCTAGAGAGTGAACTTGTAGAGAATTCCCTGCATGGAACATTTTTGGTATGGATCTGAAAATGGTACTCAACATACTGCATCTTGTACTCTAAACAATACATCTGGTCTTACTGAATTTGCATATGTTATGAAGAATTTATGACATTTTTACCTGAAACACTTGTTTTAGACTAGTTTCAGGACTAGGCACAAACCCTATTTTCCATGGAGTGTAACTCCAAAAATACAACGACCCACAAGATTAAATTTTTATTACAACTACTTGGATATGTTTCCTCAACAACCTCTAGATTTCACTATCTAAATAGTTGTAGAAACAAAATTTATTGCGAAAATGGTGAGATGACCTGTAAATAAAATACCTTCGAAAGCATCATCAAAAGACTTTACCCTCCCTTGAATTTCTTCTTCTTTACTTCACCTTCCCTATGAAATTCACCTTAGATATCCTTTGGACACCTTAGTCACTTGTAGATATTCAATATTCTCAAAAATGGATATAAATGGGAGACCCTTTCTCTCTTATTTATACTCTCCAAGTATCTTCCTCTAGAATTATCCACTTTGTCCAGTTAGCCACTTTGTCCACTTAACCAACTTTGTCCACTTAGCCACCTTGTCCACTTAACCCTTTTTTCCACTTATCCACTTAACCAACTTTGTCCACTTAGCCGCTTTGTCCACTTAACCATTTTGTCCACTTAGCCACTTTGTCCACTTAACCACTTTGACTACTTTATTATTTAAATAATTTCTCTTTACTCAAAACTTCTTGTTGCAACTAAATTTTATATAATTATTCAATTCATAGCTTCTTTTACCTTAACTAAATTCTTGTTTCAACCACTTTATTATTTAATTTATTTCTTGGTCAACCACTTTGACTATTCAATCTTCTCATCACAACTACTTTACCATAATTACAAAACTCTCAAATTCTTGTTGCAACTAATTTATTTTTAATTATTTTCTTAATGCAACAACTATACCCATCATTGACTCCTAGTTTCACCCACTTTGACTAGTCAACTTCTTCTAGGAGTTTCTAGAGTAATTTGACTTCTTTGACCTTCTAGGGTCTTTCATATAACTCATGAGGGTTCTCCAACTTCACAAGTCCATAAGTCTCTAACCATGACGAGTTATGTGACGTTCCACATATCACCAGAAATGGCATGACATGTATTATCCATCTAGAATAGTCTTACTTGTAAATTCATTGATCTTCATTCCCTTATACCTCAAAGAGACTCGGGTCCCTTACCTATGCCTTTGTGCTACCAGAATTCACTACCAGGCTTCTCCAAGGGTTGACATCAATTATTAAGGGTTCAAATCAATATACAATATCACTCTCCAATGGTTGACATCAATGGAAACCAACAATCCATACCAATTGTCCATCAACCTAAGCCAATTTTCTGACACTTCTTGAGAATCAATTGTTTTCATTTAGTCTTAGAGCTTCATGAATTCTGAATCTGCTTGGGGTGCTATGGATTTTATCGATCCATTTGTCCTCAGTTCTCTTGAATAATTTCAGACTTGATATCCTGCCCATACGTTCAGACCCGAATGTCCATTGTACCCACCCAGATGTTGAGTATGAGTTGGTATCCTTAGTTTCCATAATCTTTAAGGTCCTTACACGAAGTTACGATGAAGGGAATTCTTCATTGTACCTGGATCAGACATTGGTCAAACTCACTCTGGCTCCTTGAAGGATAACCCATGGGTAAAACCATGAGGGAACTTGCACCAAGGCATAAGTCTGTTAAGAATTCCACCAACATAACTAATCCAACCACTCAATCCTAGTCCATTCTCACTTTGTTCACGTGAAGTTGGATTTCATCACCAACTAGTGCATTCATTGAGAGAAGTTATTTCTTTGCTTATTGGTTTTCTAGATTCGTTTAGTGAATGTTGTTTGTTTACTTTAGTTTTCCTTAAAATTGGTATTGTGGTTGATAAAGGTGTTTGTAGATCATGTAGGATGCAAGGGTTTCCTTCAGAAGGATACGAACCCATACCTCCTAACTCACCCGAAGGCACTTACTATGAAGAGGTAGAAAACTATTTAGATGTTGGGAGTGTCTGTTACAAGGAAAATCTCTCTATGGCATGGGGTAAACCACAACAGATGTAATGACATGCAGAAATCAACTATAATCCCCAATATTGTCTCCAATTTTGTTACGAGGAAAATCTCTCTATGGCATGGGGTAAACCACAATAGACGGATTGACACCCATAAATCAAATCTAATCCTAAGTATGTTATATAAATGAAACACTAACAAGAAAGGATCAAGATCCTATCTCGTCTAGATATGTCAAGATTAACAAACGATTTGATATTACACTCCCCTTTTTGGACAGTCATTCCAGCGAAATTACCTTCTGATATTCCAAAATTTAATGGAAAACCTAGAGAAGACCCTAATAATGACGTCATGATGTTTCATCTATGGTGTTCATCAAACTCACTGATGGATTAATCTATCTGTTTACATATTTTCCAACATACACTTACAGGTTCAATGGTTAAATGGTACATTGCGTTACCACATGGAACTTTTCAATATTTTAGTTCACTTGCCATGGATTTCCTGACCCACTTCCAATTTCCCTTCAGATACAAAACTGGCACAAAACTCTTGACCTCCCTTAGTCAGACTAAATCTGTACATATTTCTGATCATATTCATGAATGGATAAGACGACAACAGTTGATCAAATAAACCATTCCTAACCAGTTGTTGGCTGAATGGTTCAAAAAATATCTATTACCTCTCATTTCTCGCGATGTAGCAATGGGTGGTGTAGGCACAGAAGAGGAATCCATTTCTCATGCCCATCATTTGGATTCTTTTTATTCCCAATCCGGTACTTTGTATGAATTGATTCCAAATGCTCCTCGCAACATCAACCGATCCAGCAACCATCCTCCACTGCTCATTTGGATGGTGTTATCGGTTTCGTCAAAACCTAGTATAGTTCACAATCGACTGGAACAACCAATCATTCAATAACTTCCTCAACTACAGTGCATAATACACTCTCATCAAAATCCACGCCTACTCAAGTATCTGAAGCGAATTCAGTCCAATCTACTTCACCACAACAATCAAGGGGGAAAAACAAAATAAGAATAAACACAAGAAAAATAATAATCAAACTAAAAATAGAAAAACACAAGAACAACCACCTACTACTGAAAAGAAACCATAACGTAAACTGAAATTTCCATGTCTCATATGTGTTGAATATCACTACACATGAGACTTCCCCCACCAGGAAGCAGTTGCTAAATTATTTAAAGGAAATTCTCAACTCGTTGCCTTCACACATCCTTTTCCACAATAACAGTGATTGGTTGCACAAAATATTTCACCTCGAAAATGAGGTAACCCAGTTCATCCTCCTAACGAGGATACTTCATTGAGTGCACACATTTATATGTTTAATGGTGTAGATTTAACCACTTGCACTACGACATATGACACATCACCAGGTAAACCCGGTAAGGAAAATGTAGCTAATGGAACTATTCCTAATCCACCTTCCACTTCAATTATGACTCTTTCTGGATATCTCCATATTTAGAAAATAAATTTTGACTCTATATTACGTCCACCCAAGAGAAGAATTAGAAATTCAACCTTTAATACTAACTCTATTGTCCCCCAAAGCTACAACATTGTTAAATATTTGGCCCAAGCACCTGGTGCCAGGTCGGCTCTCAAAGTTCTATAATACTTCCCTAGCCAATGTAGAACTCTGTTGGCAGTCATCAGAGATATAGACCCTGAGTCATCAAATAATATCGTGTTCAATGTGGATAATTTTAAATGACGACTTTCTCACCAACCTGCTTTCCAAATTGATTTATTTTTCCATAATCAATATATTCATCGCACGATCTTAGATGAGGGAGACTCAACATGTGTCATGTCCTTATCTTGTTGGAAAGACCTTAAATCACCTAGTATTAATCAATCTCCCACCATGTTAAAAGAATTTGATGGAAGATATTTCAGACCTCATGGATTGTTATAATCCTTATTTTTTCAACTGGGGAGAAATTGTTTCCATCGATGTAGAAATAGTCAACGCTCCCATCAATTATAACTTGTTTCTAGGAAGAATTTGGTTCTATGTTATCACTATTGTCACTTCATCAGTCTTTCGATGTGTCCAATTTCCTTATCAAGGAAAAATTGTGACCATCGATCAGTTAGATTACTGCACCCTTGATGCTCGCACTCAAAGAGCTAACAATATTCCATTTTTGGGGGATTTAAAGATTACTTATGAAAGTGTATGTGCAGGTCTACTAGAATATTATTTTCTCATGGGCACTTTCTCCACACCTATTCCTCCAACCAGGAAACATATCACAATGGTTAATATTATTTCAACTATGGTACATCATTCCCTCAAATCATTTGATCCATGGATCATACCTAGTCCCTTAGAATTCGATTCACTAGGTGACACTATACCACTTAGTCCTCTAGAGGTTGAGTTCAACACCATTTAATCTGCCTCTCCTTCACTTGATGACCAACATTTGTTGGCTTCTAATTCCTATTCGTTACCATCTTGGTTAGATTCCCTATCCTCCACTTTCAATTCCATCCTACAGATTTTTACATCCTGAATCCATTATGGAAATGCTTAGTATACAGAAGGCACCATGGGATGAAAACTACCATCGTTCATCCTTTATTCCTAGTTTGGATGAGATTGAGAAAGATATTTCCTATATCTTTCCCTCTGATATCGTTGACACCCCCCAATCTACGATACTCACTCAGGATACAATCTCTAAGGGAAATTTGGGAAACATGTCTCAAACAATCACTATTTACATATCCACAAAAGAAGTATTGTGGAAAACATACAACTAGGTGCCAATTGTTCAACTAAAGCGATTGAAACTTACATCACCTTGTTCAAATAATTTCGCAACATCTTCACCTGGAGCCATGAACAAATGCTAGGGATTGATCCTTTTATTGTTGTGCATGAAATCAAAACTTACCCTTGAGTTAAACCTGTGAGACAGAAACTTCATCCAGTTCATCCCAAGAAAACTGCAACAATCAACGAATAAGTAGAAAAGTTACTAAAGTATGGTTTTATTTATCCCTTACCTTCGACCAAATGGGTTTCCAACATCGTTTTGATCGCCAAGAAACAAGGGATAATTCGTGTTTGTATCGATTATAGGGATATAAATAAGGCTTGTTTGAAGGACAATTACCCTACGTCTTTTATTGACCAAATCATCGATAATTGCGTTGGAAGTGTCATTTTATCTTTATGGGTTTCTTTTCTAGATATAACGAGATCAATATTTTACCTATTGATCAACACAAAACATCCTTCATCTTCCCATGGGAGGCTTTCACCTATCGAAAATTTCCTTTTGGCCTTAAAAAATATGGAACCATGTTTCAGTGAGCTATGTTGTATGCTTTCCACAACATTAAACATGTTGTTGAACCCTATCTCGATGACTTTCTAGCTCACTCGGCTCATATCTAGAATCATATTGGTCATCTAAGGGCAATCTTTCCTAGATGTAGGTTTTACAACATACGTTTGAACCCCCATAAATGCATATTTGTTGTTGAATCAAGGATACTCCTCAGCTTCGTAGTGTTCAAAGATGGGATTACGTTGGATCCCTTAAAATTTAAATCTATTATCACTTTACCTCCTCCCAACAATCTTACCCGACTGCAAAGTTTTCAAGGGAAGGAAAACTTTCTCTTTCATTTTATATACAATTATGATGAAATTACTAAAGGATTCATGAGACTACTGCAGAAATATTCCCCTTTCATTTGGGATGCAACTTATCAATTCTCATTTGATGATGTCAAGCATGCTTTAATGAATACATCATTGCTACAATCCCCCAACTATGCGAAAGATTACATCCTTTATTTGGATGCCTTTGCTTCCACTATTTCCATGGTGTTAGTACAAGAGGATGATGATGGTGTTTAACATGTGATCTAATATTTAAGTAATATACTTTCAAGTCATGAACTTTGTTATTCACATGTTGAAAAGTTGTCTTTGGTAGTAGTTATTGTTGTCCAAAGTTTTCGCCACTATATTTTTCTTCACATTACCATGGTCATTGTTGACTCAAAACCCATGTATCACATCTTGAATCGTCAAGTACTTAGGGGAAAATATTCCAAATGGATCGTCATTATCCAAGAATTCGATCTCGAGTTTTCCAAATCCAAATCTAAGAAATCGTTGGTTTTTGCAAAATTAATTTTTGATCTTCCCCATACTATTGAGAATAATGAGCCCAATGATTCCCTTCCCGATAAATTATTTTTCCTCATTAGTACATCCAATCCGTGGTATGGATACATTCCTCTCTATCTCCAGACCCAATGCTTATATCCAAACATTTCACGTGATGAGCGACATCGCATGATTAGACACCATTCAAAGCACTACCTTGTATTGACACTTTTTATCACCATGATATTGACAATATTCTATGACGCTGCTTAACCCATGAAGAGGTTGAACAAGTTTTAAATGATTGTTACCTTGGAGCTTGTGGCTTTTGTAATCCAGATTCAAAGAAATTTTCATCACTATCTGATACAAAGAAGTTAATATGTCATAAGAATATTTTTCAAAGACAAACATCATTTGGAGAAGGTAAGTCTTCTTATGATAATTCAAAATTAAAAGGAAGAATTCATGTGGTTTATGTTAAAGAATCATCACGTATTTCTGAAAATAAAGGAAAATATTCTATTAGTCCAAAATTGTCTCCAAAGGTTTATGCTAAAATTTCCCCAGATGTTTCTCCTTGGGATTCTCCCCTAGTTTCTCCAAAAGATTCTCTTATATTTTCTCCTAGGGTTTCTCATGTGATTTCTCCAATAATATCCCCTAAGGTATCTTCTTAGGAAAAAGAGTCATTTAAAGGCATTTTTAAATCACTTTATATTGAAAAACAAAATTATGTTTGATTATACTATGTATAGGAAACAAAACAAAAACCTCTTCCACTTCCACCTAGGGTTTTCAATAAAGAAGTTGCAAGGTATGCTCCTCTTAATCTTCCTAGAAATTTATATAGTTTTCCAGACAATTATATTAAACTTTTACCTAAGTTTAATGGAGAGGATGAAACAACATCTTTAGAACATTTAGCTTCTTTCAATAGTTTCATTGATAATTATAATCTTGAACATGAAGATATTTACATGAGAATTCTTGTTCATAATTTTGAAGGAGAAGTAATCACATGGTTTAAGGGATTACCTCCAAATTCTATTGATTCTTGGGATGCAATAGAATATATTTTTCTTAGGCAATGGGGAGAAATGAAAGATCATTTGTATTATTTAACTGAATTTGGATCCTTAAGGAAAAATACTAATGAATTTGTTTCATAATTCATTAAAAATTTTAATACAAGTTATAGTAAAATACCTATAGATATTAAACCTTTTTAACTTGTTGCGAATGTCACTTTTGTTGGTTCTTTTGATCTTGATTTCCTTATTTCTTGGAGAAATAAGATATGCAAGATAAAATGCAAGAAGATACAATATAAATTTAATCAAATATGATTTCATCTAGAAAAGTAAGAATGAAAGTAGATTTAGGAGATAGGGAAAAAAGGTAACAAAAAGAATAAGTGAGAACATGTGGATTAAATAAAAATGGTCAAGATAATAAAATTGAGGAAATGTCTAGAATAATCAAATATTTTTAAAATAAACTGGAAAGAGTGGAAGTAGAAAGAAGAAGACCTGGCCACAGAAATGAGAACATAAATGAAAATCTATTTATAAGACATTTTCATCCTCAAATGATTGAAAAAGAGAAATGAAATGATGATCAACCATTTCAATCTCCATTAAGGAATGATAACATGTTAGATGATTATATCGAAGAATAATTTGAAGAACCCGATGATGAAGTAAACTTAATTCAAGATGATACATCATTTGTACATTTAAATCAAGATGAATATGAGAAATCTCTAAGTTTTAATCAATTTTTTCATGAAGAAATTAGTAATGAAAATGAATTGTCATCATCTCAATATAGATTACTTAGATGCCTTACAATCATATATTCATAAGAAGTATGATATTAGACCATGTCCAAATGGAAATAAATCTAATAATCAAGGTCAACAAGATCAATCTCCTAATAAAGATAAAGGAAAATAAGCATCAAATTCAAAATAGAAAATTAATCAATAAGAGATTAAAAGAACTGATGCTGAGGAAAAGGAATAAGAAAAATCTAATAATCTCTTCAATCTAGAATATGAATTGAGTAAAAATAAGATTCATGTTCCTTTAACTGAACTTGCTGAGAACCCCACATATAAAAAAAAAAATTAAAATAATTGATTGTTCAAGTTCAATAACTCAACCTGATACACTTAGTGTGCATGATGAACACCATACTATTATGTTTGGACCACACATTGAGGAAAGAGAGGACACGATAGCACATTTGTATATCTCTTTAAATGTTCATGATGATTTATTTCATAATTGCATGATTGATTCATGTGCTTCACACAATCTAATGCCTAAAATAATCATGGCAAAACTTGGATTGCAAATAACAATACCTTATCATGATATATATTGTAGTTTTTGGAGATGTAGAATTAATTGTTCAACAAATCTGAAAAAATAATCAAGCAAAACATCCAAGGATGAGGGCATACACAAACATACACAAACGTAGTCTGGGATTTAATTGAAAACTCATTTTTATGATTTAATATTCATGCAATTCTTATACATTTAAATCAATAAGTTGATTCATTGGCAGTAGCAACAAGTACTTTCGGACCTCTAGTTATTCTGAAATTAAAATATGAAGTAGAGATGAGGTATCGACCTTCTATATCAGATAATTTGAAACATTGACAAGTGTTTGAAGATGATCAATGAATCCAAAAATTCTTGGAAATCATACAAAAACATTTCTCTACTCATATAGATTAGGATAATGAAAATACAATGATCGATTAAAAAAAGAATCTCAATATTGAACTGCAAAATATGATTGCTAATCACAAAATTATGTTATTAAAAAACAATCATATTCCAAAAGGACTAATACCATTTGAGAAAATATTTGACATTGAGAATGTTGTTTTTTTCAAACCTTTTGTACCTCCTCAAATTGAAGAAGTGGAAGATTGCAATATTGGAATTGATCAAGATCCGAGGTACATTAAGATTTCAAATCTTTTACCTACTAATTAGAAAAAGACGTATGATCATCTATTGAAAGAATATATTGAGTCTTTTGCATGGAAATATGAGGACTTAAAGACTTATGATACCAACATTATTCAACATAAAATTC
>ML799498.1:140028-160343 GCA_009831015.1 Picea engelmannii | reverse complement strand
ATGAACCAATTCAGATCTACTCACCAAGATCAATCACCAAGACAACTCTAAAAAATGTGCATCACAACAACTCATAATCATCACCAAGATCAATATGTTCTTCTAATAATATACCAAGACAAGTATGCTACATCATCCATAAAACATGTGTCAACAATACTACTAACAAGTGACTCCAACCATGTACCAAGTATGTACCATTCATGCATCAACTACTCATCAAATATGACTCATCAAGATGTACCAACATCATCAACTATATACCTCATGTATGTGCCAACTCATCAACTACTTGTCTCAACCATGTACCCAACATGTACCTCAACCATATACAAAGTACATATACCAATGTAACCATAAAAAAGTTCTCTAGAAACCAAATACCACAAACCATTACATAAAACCATGTGCCACAACCTCATTGTTATACAACCTCTATCTATAACATACCTCAAACAAAATCCCTCATCAATTTCATCATCCAAATCTGATTTGTAACTATGTAACAAACCTGGTGTATATGATCACATACCTACAAGCCTTCCTTAACTGTAACAACAAGAGACTAGCCTTTTCATCAAACTTTACTTTAGTCTCACATGACTCATTTTGGATTAGTCAACAACCCTAACTTGCAATAATCATACCTATGTACCTATAACGAATAAATATATGAAAATAGAACACAATGTTTATTAGTGTCTTTCATGCAATTCCTCCAGGTTTCACTACTTGGAACCTCTCATAAAATGAGTTATAACAAAGATGCAATACCTTGTTGAATTTTGACTTATTCTAGAGAGTGAACTTGTAGAGAATTCCCTGCATGGAACATTTTTGGTATGGATCTGAAAATGGTACTCAACATACTGCATCTTGTACTCTAAACAATACATCTGGTCTTACTGAATTTGCATATGTTATGAAGAATTTATGACATTTTTACCTGAAACACTTGTTTTAGACTAGTTTCAGGACTAGGCACAAACCCTATTTTCCATGGAGTGTAACTCCAAAAATACAACGACCCACAAGATTAAATTTTTATTACAACTACTTGGATATGTTTCCTCAACAACCTCTAGATTTCACTATCTAAATAGTTGTAGAAACAAAATTTATTGCGAAAATGGTGAGATGACCTGTAAATAAAATACCTTCGAAAGCATCATCAAAAGACTTTACCCTCCCTTGAATTTCTTCTTCTTTACTTCACCTTCCCTATGAAATTCACCTTAGATATCCTTTGGACACCTTAGTCACTTGTAGATATTCAATATTCTCAAAAATGGATATAAATGGGAGACCCTTTCTCTCTTATTTATACTCTCCAAGTATCTTCCTCTAGAATTATCCACTTTGTCCAGTTAGCCACTTTGTCCACTTAACCAACTTTGTCCACTTAGCCACCTTGTCCACTTAACCCTTTTTTCCACTTATCCACTTAACCAACTTTGTCCACTTAGCCGCTTTGTCCACTTAACCATTTTGTCCACTTAGCCACTTTGTCCACTTAACCACTTTGACTACTTTATTATTTAAATAATTTCTCTTTACTCAAAACTTCTTGTTGCAACTAAATTTTATATAATTATTCAATTCATAGCTTCTTTTACCTTAACTAAATTCTTGTTTCAACCACTTTATTATTTAATTTATTTCTTGGTCAACCACTTTGACTATTCAATCTTCTCATCACAACTACTTTACCATAATTACAAAACTCTCAAATTCTTGTTGCAACTAATTTATTTTTAATTATTTTCTTAATGCAACAACTATACCCATCATTGACTCCTAGTTTCACCCACTTTGACTAGTCAACTTCTTCTAGGAGTTTCTAGAGTAATTTGACTTCTTTGACCTTCTAGGGTCTTTCATATAACTCATGAGGGTTCTCCAACTTCACAAGTCCATAAGTCTCTAACCATGACGAGTTATGTGACGTTCCACATATCACCAGAAATGGCATGACATGTATTATCCATCTAGAATAGTCTTACTTGTAAATTCATTGATCTTCATTCCCTTATACCTCAAAGAGACTCGGGTCCCTTACCTATGCCTTTGTGCTACCAGAATTCACTACCAGGCTTCTCCAAGGGTTGACATCAATTATTAAGGGTTCAAATCAATATACAATATCACTCTCCAATGGTTGACATCAATGGAAACCAACAATCCATACCAATTGTCCATCAACCTAAGCCAATTTTCTGACACTTCTTGAGAATCAATTGTTTTCATTTAGTCTTAGAGCTTCATGAATTCTGAATCTGCTTGGGGTGCTATGGATTTTATCGATCCATTTGTCCTCAGTTCTCTTGAATAATTTCAGACTTGATATCCTGCCCATACGTTCAGACCCGAATGTCCATTGTACCCACCCAGATGTTGAGTATGAGTTGGTATCCTTAGTTTCCATAATCTTTAAGGTCCTTACACGAAGTTACGATGAAGGGAATTCTTCATTGTACCTGGATCAGACATTGGTCAAACTCACTCTGGCTCCTTGAAGGATAACCCATGGGTAAAACCATGAGGGAACTTGCACCAAGGCATAAGTCTGTTAAGAATTCCACCAACATAACTAATCCAACCACTCAATCCTAGTCCATTCTCACTTTGTTCACGTGAAGTTGGATTTCATCACCAACTAGTGCATTCATTGAGAGAAGTTATTTCTTTGCTTATTGGTTTTCTAGATTCGTTTAGTGAATGTTGTTTGTTTACTTTAGTTTTCCTTAAAATTGGTATTGTGGTTGATAAAGGTGTTTGTAGATCATGTAGGATGCAAGGGTTTCCTTCAGAAGGATACGAACCCATACCTCCTAACTCACCCGAAGGCACTTACTATGAAGAGGTAGAAAACTATTTAGATGTTGGGAGTGTCTGTTACAAGGAAAATCTCTCTATGGCATGGGGTAAACCACAACAGATGTAATGACATGCAGAAATCAACTATAATCCCCAATATTGTCTCCAATTTTGTTACGAGGAAAATCTCTCTATGGCATGGGGTAAACCACAATAGACGGATTGACACCCATAAATCAAATCTAATCCTAAGTATGTTATATAAATGAAACACTAACAAGAAAGGATCAAGATCCTATCTCGTCTAGATATGTCAAGATTAACAAACGATTTGATATTACACTCCCCTTTTTGGACAGTCATTCCAGCGAAATTACCTTCTGATATTCCAAAATTTAATGGAAAACCTAGAGAAGACCCTAATAATGACGTCATGATGTTTCATCTATGGTGTTCATCAAACTCACTGATGGATTAATCTATCTGTTTACATATTTTCCAACATACACTTACAGGTTCAATGGTTAAATGGTACATTGCGTTACCACATGGAACTTTTCAATATTTTAGTTCACTTGCCATGGATTTCCTGACCCACTTCCAATTTCCCTTCAGATACAAAACTGGCACAAAACTCTTGACCTCCCTTAGTCAGACTAAATCTGTACATATTTCTGATCATATTCATGAATGGATAAGACGACAACAGTTGATCAAATAAACCATTCCTAACCAGTTGTTGGCTGAATGGTTCAAAAAATATCTATTACCTCTCATTTCTCGCGATGTAGCAATGGGTGGTGTAGGCACAGAAGAGGAATCCATTTCTCATGCCCATCATTTGGATTCTTTTTATTCCCAATCCGGTACTTTGTATGAATTGATTCCAAATGCTCCTCGCAACATCAACCGATCCAGCAACCATCCTCCACTGCTCATTTGGATGGTGTTATCGGTTTCGTCAAAACCTAGTATAGTTCACAATCGACTGGAACAACCAATCATTCAATAACTTCCTCAACTACAGTGCATAATACACTCTCATCAAAATCCACGCCTACTCAAGTATCTGAAGCGAATTCAGTCCAATCTACTTCACCACAACAATCAAGGGGGAAAAACAAAATAAGAATAAACACAAGAAAAATAATAATCAAACTAAAAATAGAAAAACACAAGAACAACCACCTACTACTGAAAAGAAACCATAACGTAAACTGAAATTTCCATGTCTCATATGTGTTGAATATCACTACACATGAGACTTCCCCCACCAGGAAGCAGTTGCTAAATTATTTAAAGGAAATTCTCAACTCGTTGCCTTCACACATCCTTTTCCACAATAACAGTGATTGGTTGCACAAAATATTTCACCTCGAAAATGAGGTAACCCAGTTCATCCTCCTAACGAGGATACTTCATTGAGTGCACACATTTATATGTTTAATGGTGTAGATTTAACCACTTGCACTACGACATATGACACATCACCAGGTAAACCCGGTAAGGAAAATGTAGCTAATGGAACTATTCCTAATCCACCTTCCACTTCAATTATGACTCTTTCTGGATATCTCCATATTTAGAAAATAAATTTTGACTCTATATTACGTCCACCCAAGAGAAGAATTAGAAATTCAACCTTTAATACTAACTCTATTGTCCCCCAAAGCTACAACATTGTTAAATATTTGGCCCAAGCACCTGGTGCCAGGTCGGCTCTCAAAGTTCTATAATACTTCCCTAGCCAATGTAGAACTCTGTTGGCAGTCATCAGAGATATAGACCCTGAGTCATCAAATAATATCGTGTTCAATGTGGATAATTTTAAATGACGACTTTCTCACCAACCTGCTTTCCAAATTGATTTATTTTTCCATAATCAATATATTCATCGCACGATCTTAGATGAGGGAGACTCAACATGTGTCATGTCCTTATCTTGTTGGAAAGACCTTAAATCACCTAGTATTAATCAATCTCCCACCATGTTAAAAGAATTTGATGGAAGATATTTCAGACCTCATGGATTGTTATAATCCTTATTTTTTCAACTGGGGAGAAATTGTTTCCATCGATGTAGAAATAGTCAACGCTCCCATCAATTATAACTTGTTTCTAGGAAGAATTTGGTTCTATGTTATCACTATTGTCACTTCATCAGTCTTTCGATGTGTCCAATTTCCTTATCAAGGAAAAATTGTGACCATCGATCAGTTAGATTACTGCACCCTTGATGCTCGCACTCAAAGAGCTAACAATATTCCATTTTTGGGGGATTTAAAGATTACTTATGAAAGTGTATGTGCAGGTCTACTAGAATATTATTTTCTCATGGGCACTTTCTCCACACCTATTCCTCCAACCAGGAAACATATCACAATGGTTAATATTATTTCAACTATGGTACATCATTCCCTCAAATCATTTGATCCATGGATCATACCTAGTCCCTTAGAATTCGATTCACTAGGTGACACTATACCACTTAGTCCTCTAGAGGTTGAGTTCAACACCATTTAATCTGCCTCTCCTTCACTTGATGACCAACATTTGTTGGCTTCTAATTCCTATTCGTTACCATCTTGGTTAGATTCCCTATCCTCCACTTTCAATTCCATCCTACAGATTTTTACATCCTGAATCCATTATGGAAATGCTTAGTATACAGAAGGCACCATGGGATGAAAACTACCATCGTTCATCCTTTATTCCTAGTTTGGATGAGATTGAGAAAGATATTTCCTATATCTTTCCCTCTGATATCGTTGACACCCCCCAATCTACGATACTCACTCAGGATACAATCTCTAAGGGAAATTTGGGAAACATGTCTCAAACAATCACTATTTACATATCCACAAAAGAAGTATTGTGGAAAACATACAACTAGGTGCCAATTGTTCAACTAAAGCGATTGAAACTTACATCACCTTGTTCAAATAATTTCGCAACATCTTCACCTGGAGCCATGAACAAATGCTAGGGATTGATCCTTTTATTGTTGTGCATGAAATCAAAACTTACCCTTGAGTTAAACCTGTGAGACAGAAACTTCATCCAGTTCATCCCAAGAAAACTGCAACAATCAACGAATAAGTAGAAAAGTTACTAAAGTATGGTTTTATTTATCCCTTACCTTCGACCAAATGGGTTTCCAACATCGTTTTGATCGCCAAGAAACAAGGGATAATTCGTGTTTGTATCGATTATAGGGATATAAATAAGGCTTGTTTGAAGGACAATTACCCTACGTCTTTTATTGACCAAATCATCGATAATTGCGTTGGAAGTGTCATTTTATCTTTATGGGTTTCTTTTCTAGATATAACGAGATCAATATTTTACCTATTGATCAACACAAAACATCCTTCATCTTCCCATGGGAGGCTTTCACCTATCGAAAATTTCCTTTTGGCCTTAAAAAATATGGAACCATGTTTCAGTGAGCTATGTTGTATGCTTTCCACAACATTAAACATGTTGTTGAACCCTATCTCGATGACTTTCTAGCTCACTCGGCTCATATCTAGAATCATATTGGTCATCTAAGGGCAATCTTTCCTAGATGTAGGTTTTACAACATACGTTTGAACCCCCATAAATGCATATTTGTTGTTGAATCAAGGATACTCCTCAGCTTCGTAGTGTTCAAAGATGGGATTACGTTGGATCCCTTAAAATTTAAATCTATTATCACTTTACCTCCTCCCAACAATCTTACCCGACTGCAAAGTTTTCAAGGGAAGGAAAACTTTCTCTTTCATTTTATATACAATTATGATGAAATTACTAAAGGATTCATGAGACTACTGCAGAAATATTCCCCTTTCATTTGGGATGCAACTTATCAATTCTCATTTGATGATGTCAAGCATGCTTTAATGAATACATCATTGCTACAATCCCCCAACTATGCGAAAGATTACATCCTTTATTTGGATGCCTTTGCTTCCACTATTTCCATGGTGTTAGTACAAGAGGATGATGATGGTGTTTAACATGTGATCTAATATTTAAGTAATATACTTTCAAGTCATGAACTTTGTTATTCACATGTTGAAAAGTTGTCTTTGGTAGTAGTTATTGTTGTCCAAAGTTTTCGCCACTATATTTTTCTTCACATTACCATGGTCATTGTTGACTCAAAACCCATGTATCACATCTTGAATCGTCAAGTACTTAGGGGAAAATATTCCAAATGGATCGTCATTATCCAAGAATTCGATCTCGAGTTTTCCAAATCCAAATCTAAGAAATCGTTGGTTTTTGCAAAATTAATTTTTGATCTTCCCCATACTATTGAGAATAATGAGCCCAATGATTCCCTTCCCGATAAATTATTTTTCCTCATTAGTACATCCAATCCGTGGTATGGATACATTCCTCTCTATCTCCAGACCCAATGCTTATATCCAAACATTTCACGTGATGAGCGACATCGCATGATTAGACACCATTCAAAGCACTACCTTGTATTGACACTTTTTATCACCATGATATTGACAATATTCTATGACGCTGCTTAACCCATGAAGAGGTTGAACAAGTTTTAAATGATTGTTACCTTGGAGCTTGTGGCTTTTGTAATCCAGATTCAAAGAAATTTTCATCACTATCTGATACAAAGAAGTTAATATGTCATAAGAATATTTTTCAAAGACAAACATCATTTGGAGAAGGTAAGTCTTCTTATGATAATTCAAAATTAAAAGGAAGAATTCATGTGGTTTATGTTAAAGAATCATCACGTATTTCTGAAAATAAAGGAAAATATTCTATTAGTCCAAAATTGTCTCCAAAGGTTTATGCTAAAATTTCCCCAGATGTTTCTCCTTGGGATTCTCCCCTAGTTTCTCCAAAAGATTCTCTTATATTTTCTCCTAGGGTTTCTCATGTGATTTCTCCAATAATATCCCCTAAGGTATCTTCTTAGGAAAAAGAGTCATTTAAAGGCATTTTTAAATCACTTTATATTGAAAAACAAAATTATGTTTGATTATACTATGTATAGGAAACAAAACAAAAACCTCTTCCACTTCCACCTAGGGTTTTCAATAAAGAAGTTGCAAGGTATGCTCCTCTTAATCTTCCTAGAAATTTATATAGTTTTCCAGACAATTATATTAAACTTTTACCTAAGTTTAATGGAGAGGATGAAACAACATCTTTAGAACATTTAGCTTCTTTCAATAGTTTCATTGATAATTATAATCTTGAACATGAAGATATTTACATGAGAATTCTTGTTCATAATTTTGAAGGAGAAGTAATCACATGGTTTAAGGGATTACCTCCAAATTCTATTGATTCTTGGGATGCAATAGAATATATTTTTCTTAGGCAATGGGGAGAAATGAAAGATCATTTGTATTATTTAACTGAATTTGGATCCTTAAGGAAAAATACTAATGAATTTGTTTCATAATTCATTAAAAATTTTAATACAAGTTATAGTAAAATACCTATAGATATTAAACCTTTTTAACTTGTTGCGAATGTCACTTTTGTTGGTTCTTTTGATCTTGATTTCCTTATTTCTTGGAGAAATAAGATATGCAAGATAAAATGCAAGAAGATACAATATAAATTTAATCAAATATGATTTCATCTAGAAAAGTAAGAATGAAAGTAGATTTAGGAGATAGGGAAAAAAGGTAACAAAAAGAATAAGTGAGAACATGTGGATTAAATAAAAATGGTCAAGATAATAAAATTGAGGAAATGTCTAGAATAATCAAATATTTTTAAAATAAACTGGAAAGAGTGGAAGTAGAAAGAAGAAGACCTGGCCACAGAAATGAGAACATAAATGAAAATCTATTTATAAGACATTTTCATCCTCAAATGATTGAAAAAGAGAAATGAAATGATGATCAACCATTTCAATCTCCATTAAGGAATGATAACATGTTAGATGATTATATCGAAGAATAATTTGAAGAACCCGATGATGAAGTAAACTTAATTCAAGATGATACATCATTTGTACATTTAAATCAAGATGAATATGAGAAATCTCTAAGTTTTAATCAATTTTTTCATGAAGAAATTAGTAATGAAAATGAATTGTCATCATCTCAATATAGATTACTTAGATGCCTTACAATCATATATTCATAAGAAGTATGATATTAGACCATGTCCAAATGGAAATAAATCTAATAATCAAGGTCAACAAGATCAATCTCCTAATAAAGATAAAGGAAAATAAGCATCAAATTCAAAATAGAAAATTAATCAATAAGAGATTAAAAGAACTGATGCTGAGGAAAAGGAATAAGAAAAATCTAATAATCTCTTCAATCTAGAATATGAATTGAGTAAAAATAAGATTCATGTTCCTTTAACTGAACTTGCTGAGAACCCCACATATAAAAAAAAAAATTAAAATAATTGATTGTTCAAGTTCAATAACTCAACCTGATACACTTAGTGTGCATGATGAACACCATACTATTATGTTTGGACCACACATTGAGGAAAGAGAGGACACGATAGCACATTTGTATATCTCTTTAAATGTTCATGATGATTTATTTCATAATTGCATGATTGATTCATGTGCTTCACACAATCTAATGCCTAAAATAATCATGGCAAAACTTGGATTGCAAATAACAATACCTTATCATGATATATATTGTAGTTTTTGGAGATGTAGAATTAATTGTTCAACAAATCTGAAAAAATAATCAAGCAAAACATCCAAGGATGAGGGCATACACAAACATACACAAACGTAGTCTGGGATTTAATTGAAAACTCATTTTTATGATTTAATATTCATGCAATTCTTATACATTTAAATCAATAAGTTGATTCATTGGCAGTAGCAACAAGTACTTTCGGACCTCTAGTTATTCTGAAATTAAAATATGAAGTAGAGATGAGGTATCGACCTTCTATATCAGATAATTTGAAACATTGACAAGTGTTTGAAGATGATCAATGAATCCAAAAATTCTTGGAAATCATACAAAAACATTTCTCTACTCATATAGATTAGGATAATGAAAATACAATGATCGATTAAAAAAAGAATCTCAATATTGAACTGCAAAATATGATTGCTAATCACAAAATTATGTTATTAAAAAACAATCATATTCCAAAAGGACTAATACCATTTGAGAAAATATTTGACATTGAGAATGTTGTTTTTTTCAAACCTTTTGTACCTCCTCAAATTGAAGAAGTGGAAGATTGCAATATTGGAATTGATCAAGATCCGAGGTACATTAAGATTTCAAATCTTTTACCTACTAATTAGAAAAAGACGTATGATCATCTATTGAAAGAATATATTGAGTCTTTTGCATGGAAATATGAGGACTTAAAGACTTATGATACCAACATTATTCAACATAAAATTCCACTTAAGATGGGTCAAAACATTTTACAAAGAAATTAAGGAAGGTAAATCCCATTCTTCTTCCAATGATTGAAAATGAATTAAATAAATTATTATACACCAAGATAATAGTTCCTCTTATAAATTTGGCTTGGGTAGCAAACTTAGTTCATATGAAGAAGAAAAATGGTGAAATAAGAATGTTTGTTGATTTTAGAAATTTAAATAAGTCTTCACTAAATGATAAATACCCTCTCCCTAAGATATATTATATTTTGTAGAGAGCAGTTGGAGCTAATAGAATTTCTATGATTGGTGGTTTTTCTTGTTAAAACTTGATTTCTATGCATAAAGATGATACATAATTGACTGCATTTACTACACCTTGGAGAACATTCATGTATGATAAAATTCCATTTGGTTTGATGAATGTAGGTGCAATATTTCATAGGGATATGGATTTTTTTTGGTGAAAGAGATAAATTTGTTTTTATTTATTTGAGTGATTTGACTATTTTTTCAAATTCACACGAAGATAATTTAAAACATCTTAGACAAACATTTATGAAATGTAATAAATATGGTTTATTTTTTAATACTAAGAAAACTCATTTTGCAATGCAATAAGGTAAACCATTTAGACATATCGTTTCTAAGGAAGGTGTTAAAATTTATCCTCAAAGAGTTGAAGTAATAAAAATTGTTGGATTACCCAAAAATAAGAAAGAGATACAATCATCCTTGGATAAGATAAATTTTTTGAGAAGGTTTATTCCTAACATTGTTGAAATTGTGAAATGTTTAATAGATATGTTGAAGAAATATAATCATGTCAATTGGTCTTTATGTTGGGTGTGTGTTATATTCTTTGCACGAGTAGTAGTGTCACATTTTTGCCTCGTTTTTTCGTTTTGCCTCGATTTTCATGTCCATTGTTGAGTAGTTTTTCGACACATGGTTTTTTCCGATGGTTTTGTATTTCCGATTAAGGAATTAGGGTTGTTGAATAATACAGGTCATTGGGTTAGGTTTTGTATGTTTTTGGCTCATATATGTATATTGTATTGTAAAAAATGTATCACTATGAATGAATATATAATATATTGGTTTTAAGGGTTTGGGTTTCTAGGGGAAAATCTCTGTGTAATGTTTGTATTTGCCATTGTATATTTTCTATTCTTTTACTAAAAATATGTTTGCAGTAAATATTGTACAAGGTTAAAATCTACATTTGGTATCAAATCTTTGTTGGCTTTAGGGGGATGCCTTTGTGGTCAATGGTTTGGCTCAGGACTGTGATAATCCTTTTTACAATGGGAGATCTATGGTATTGATTTTTCAGGTGAAAAGAAATGGCGAGCAATTCAAAAATGAAGATCGAAAAGTTCAATGGCCAACGTTTTGAGCTATGGAAGATCAATATGGAAGATCTGTTGGTGGACAAAGATCAGTGGATCATGGTATATCTAGGTACTACACCTATAGGAACTTCAACAAATGAATTAAAAAAGTTGGATTGGAAGGCGAAGAGCATAATCCAACTATGTCTCTCAGATTCAATATTACTGAATGTGTCAGAGGAAGCTACAACCAAGGATTATGGGATAAATTGGGGAAGTTATATCAATCTAAGTACCTAGTAAATAAAATATTCCTGAGAAATAATTTGTATAACCTGAGGATGAGAGATGGAGACACGGTGGCAAAGAATTTGAATGCCTCCAATACTGTGGTAAGTCAGTTAGTATCTGTTGAAATTAAAATTTTAGATGAAGATAAGTGTATCAATTTACTGTGTTCTTTACCAGACTCATGGGATATTCTGGTTGTGGCCATAGGTAGTAATACAATTTCCTTGAAGTTTGATGAAGTGGTCTCATCCTTGTTGTCAGAGGAGATGAGACGAAATAATATGGAAGAACAGAGAAGAGATGCATTATTTGAAAGAGCACGCTTTGAGGAAAGAAATAGATCTAAGTTCTCAAGTGGGAGATCTAAGTCGAAGGGTAGACCTAAATCTTCTGGAAATTTTGTAAAGGTATGTTGGATATGTGGAAAACAAAGGCACTACAAGAAGCAGTGTAGATATAAAGTTGAGAAAAAGAAGGGACCTGAAGAATCTCCTTCTACAGAAGAAAATACCTACAAGGAAGAAGGAGGGAATGTGTACTTAGCTTCTTCAAGAATACATGTAGATCATGAGGCATGGTTGGTTGACTTAGGTGCATCCTTTCAGATGAATCCCCATAGGGAGTGGTTCTGTGAATATGAAAGGTATGATGGAGGTAAGGTTTTTCTAGGTGATGACTCGACAACAAGAATCATAGGTCAAGGAAAATTCAAGTTGATCCAGATAGATGGAAGGACTAGAACACTACCTTGTGTTCTTCACATCCTAGGATTGGATAGAAATTTGATTTATTTAAGAAAAATGGATGATGTAGGGATAAAAACTATATTTGAAAAGGAAACTTGCAGGATGGTTCGAGGAGCAATGGTGTTGTTGAATTGAGTTCGGTTTGGAACTCTATATAATTTGCAAGGAATAACTATTAGTGATGGGTGTAATAGTTCCATTGTTCCTGATATTGGATTTGAATAAGAACAAAATCTTACAGTCTTTGGAGAAAAGTTTATGTTGTGGAATCAAATACTGGGGCATATTGGAGAGAAGGGTCTTCGACTAAGACACAGTAAAGGTATGGTTGAAGGTATGTCTAACTTCTCTATGGATTTTGATTTATGTGAACATTGTGTATATGGGAAGCATAATCGAATAATATTCCCCTATGGTGCAACGAGGGAAGAAGGAATTTTATAGCTAGTTCATAGTGATGTTTTTGGATCTGTGTCGTTCCCATCATTGGGAAAATCTACGTACTATGTCTCATTTATAGATGAATTCTCGAGGAATACTTGGATATATTTCTTTAGGATGAAATATGAAGTCTTTGACAAGTTTAAAGAGTTTAAGGATCTTGTTGAGAATCAAACAAAGAAAATAATTAAGGTGTTGAGGACAGATAATGGTGGAGAGTTCTACAGGAATGAATTTAAAGAATTATGTAAGAAGTGCAGTATAGAAAGGCAGAATACTACTCCATATACACCTCAACAGAATAGAGTTATAGAAAGGATGAGCAGGACGTTGATGGAAAAATGAAGGTGCATGCTCAGTGGTGTCGGGTTAGGGAAATAATTCTAGGCAGAGGCAGTGGGTATTGCATGTTACCTTGTCAATAGATCACCCTCATAAATGTTGGATGACAAGACTCCACAAGAGGTATGGACTAGTAAGAAACCTTCTCTCAAACATCTCAAGGTATTTGGTTGTGATTCATATGTTCATGTTCCAAAGGAAAAAAAGACTAAGCTAGATAAGAAGGTTGAAAAGTGTTTCTTTATTGGATATGAAGATGGTCTCAAAGTTTATAAGATTTGGAACCCAGAAACTAAAAAGGTAGTGTATACCCGAGATGTAGTATGTAGAGAAATGAAGGATGTTGTTTAATGGGAAGTCCTACCAAGTAAGGAAGAACCAGAGAAAATAGAGTTTGATTTAAAATATGATGAATCTGACTCTACAGAAGCATGAATCAGAAGAAGAAGATATTCATACTCTAGTATTGTGGAGATCAGTTTAAGAAAGAAGGCTACCAAAAAGGTATACTCCATCTGATTTCCGTTCAAATTTTTCTTTGTCTATTACCGATGATGATCCTAGAAGTGTCAGGGAGGAAGTGGATTAAGAGGATGGAAATCTATGGAAAAATGCCATGGATGAATAAATGGCATCCTTGGATAAGAATGAAGCCAGGGATTTAGTGGAGTTGTCGACTGGAAGAAATATCATTGGCAACAAATGGGTATTTAAAAAGAAGTTGAATGTAGAAGGAAGCATGGAGAAATACAAAGCTCGGTTAGTAGCAAAGGGTTATTCCCAGGTTGAGGGAATTGATTTTGGTGAGATTTTTTCTCTTGTTTCCAAGTTAACCTATATAAGATTTATGTTATCTGTTGTTGATGCATTTGATTTTGAGGTAGAACAAATGGATGTGAAGACAACATTCCTACATGGGGATCTGGAAGAAGAAATCTATATGAAGCAGCCAGAAGGATTTGTTGTGAAGGGAAAGAAGGAGCTGGTCTGCAAGCTGAAAAAGTCCCTGTATGGTTTAAAACAATCACCAAGGATGTGGTATCAAAAAATTGATACCTATATGTTGGGACTTGGTTTCACAAGAAGCAAAGAGAATCATTGTGTGTATTTTAAATTAATTGGTGATCATTTGATTTATTTGGTCTTGTATGTGGATGACATGTTGCTTGTAGGAAAAAACAAGGAGATTATCCAGGATGTGAAAACTCATTTGTCCTCTAAATTTGACATGAAGGATCTCGATGCTTCAAATTTCATTTTGGGCACGGAAATTAAAAGAGATCAGAAAAAGAGAAAAATCTGGTAAAATCAAAGAAAATATGTCAAGACAATATTACAAAGGTTTAATATGTAGAAATGTAAACCAGACAAGGTTATTATTCTTGTTGGTGCAAAGTTATTTGTGGATCAATTTCCCAAGACATAGGAAGAGGAGGAGGACATGTCTCATGTTCCATATGCAAGTGCAGTTGGAAGTTTGATGTATGCAATGGTATGTACTAGACCGGACATTGCACATGCAGTGGGATTTTTGAGTAGGTATATGTCAAAACCAGGGAAGGAACATTGGACAATAGAAAAAAGGGTTTTCAAGTATTTGTGTGGCACTGGTAACTATGGATTTTTTTACTAAGGAAGACCATGATTGGATAGAGTGTTGGATATACATGGCTTTGTGGATGTAGACAGGACTGGAGATATGGATCGTAGGCGATCTACAAGAAGGTATTTGCTTAACTTGTTTGGAGGAGCAATAAGTTGGATGAGAAAAAGATAGGTTGTAGTGGCACTTTCAACTACAAAAGTTGAATAGATGGCAACCACTCATGCAATTAGGGAACAAGTATGGTTACAAAGGTTGTGTTCAGGTATTGGGCTGGTACAACAAGTTGTAAGGATAGATTTTGACAGTCAGAGTGCAACGTTTACGATGAATAACCTACCTTATCATTTAAAGACAAAGAATATTGATATTCAATATCACTTTGTGAGAGATATGGTTGAAGAAAAGAAAGTGTTGTTGATGAAGGTGGGCACTTTGAAGAATGTTGCAGATTCATTAACAAAATCTGTGAGCACTGAGAAGTTTTGTTGGTGTAGAGGATCATGGGCATTGTTTACCTGGATTGTTAACTATGTAACCCTGTAAACCCATGTATGCAAAGAAAACAAAGAAAGGATTTTCCTCAAGAAACATGTCACATTTTTTCCTCGTTTTCTGTGTTGCCTCGAATTTCGTGTCCATTGTTGAGTGACTCTTTGCACATGGTTTTTGCTGATGTTTTTCTATTTTTGGTTAAGGAATTAGGGTTTTTGACTGATCCAACTCATTGGGTTATATTTTTTGATGTCGTTGGCTCCTATATGTATATTGTATTGTAAACAATGTATCACTATGAGTCAATATAAAATTTGTTGGTTTCCCCGGTTTGGGTTTTTGTTGGCAGCCAATTCACTTTTTCTATTATCCTATAAGCTGCCTACACCTATGTCTTGCAAACATCAAGTTTTTCATCGCATTTCTCAAATAGACGACATTTACATTTCTTGTGACATTTACACATTTGTCTTCGTTAAGTTTTCACGACTGTAAGCGTGAAAAATTCTCCTTTCGAAGTTGTTTTTCGATCATTATCTGAACTGTCAATATCTTTTATGTCCTTACGCCTATTGCACTTACCTTTTATTGATCATTATACAACTAGCAAGGGTCTCTAATCGGTTCTCATACTTCGATTGATCGTATGACTTGGTCTTATTGAGTTTGTAAGGTATTTAGCCTTTGGATTTGCACTTTATATGACTTGCATGATCATTGATTCTATGAAAATGCATAAGGGTTATGATTAAGTTTTTATATATATATGATATAATCCTTATGTTTATCTTTTCATGAATTTTGGCTTGTCGACTATGTGAATACCATTTGGCACCTTGGTTAAACTTTTGATTTTATACATTGGCGCATATTTGATTTTGGGTTTTGATTTATATGTCGAATGTTTGAACATTATGGTATAATGTTTGCGCGCATTGGTATACACATTGCATTTTATTGGTTGTACACATGACTTAATGGTTGAACTATTATTATGGAGTGAAAAACTATGTAAATTGGCGGTTGTACTCAGGCAATGAATATTTTGCATGGCAGACTCCACCACCTTCGCATGCTCGCATTAATGCTTATCCCTTTTGCTCGTTCGTTGTTGTTGGCTCAGGTAACTCTGCTCCTATGTGTGTTGGTGATTCAAACCCTTCCCTTACCATGTGTTCGGCTCCATGGCACCAGTCGTGCGAGTTGAACCCAATGGTAGTCAATCTCTGTTGATGTTTGACAATGCCCGCCGAGATTTGGAAGACAATGGATGGCTTACCTTCGTGAAACGTTTTGAGGGTTTTAACCTTTGTGTAGCACGACAGTTTTCCATGACCTTCGATGGCTATCAAGCCAAGGTAGGCGACATATAGTTACAGGTTGATAGACCTGTGGTAATTGAAATGAAACCCGAACCGCTCGTACCCTTACATCTCTTACTGCCTAAACCCTCGGGCAACCCTCCTATTGACCTACCCGACACTACAACTAAGAGTGTAGAGGACATTACAAAGCCTATGAGCAAAAATACCAAGGAAAACCTTGCCAAAATGCCAAAGGGAAAAGGAATGCCTGGCTCATTTCGAGAATGGCCAGAAACAAGCCGAAACCATCTGCTGATTCTAACGCTATAGTTTTGAGCGAGGATTTCGATTCTGATATCGAGCGTTTTCTTGCCAGCGAGTACCCCTACTCGCAAGGTTTGTGTGTCGAGCCCCCTTATTATTTTGTATCAAACCTACCCCCTGCCTAAAGGACGACCCTAACTACCTGGGTATTAAGTTACCTAGTGAAACCCTCGGTCATTTGTCCAAACCCTCGCCTGCTCTGTCTAAACCCACACAGTCACCCTGTGACCAATGTAATTCATCGTTAGAATGATATTTTATTGATGTTCCTATACTCCAGTCAAAGATTCAATCACTGGAAGACTAGATTGCATTGCTAACCAGTCAAAAATCCAGGCTACAAACAACAGATAAAAAGCAAAAAACAACCGGCTCCATCCTGTTCAAAAACGTGGAATCAGCCACGGTTGTTGTAAATTCCAAGTTGGCATAATCAAGCAACCTCGTCACTACACAGGTATGGTTTTGACATTGTTTTGTTTTGTAAATAATATAGTTTGATATAATGATTTTAATTCAGCTTTTAAATAGTTTTATCACTCATCTAAATGCCTCTATCATTCGGTGATCATCCTGTACATGGCTTCGTTTTGATAAAAATAGAAAGAATTTCGATATATGATTTGCTCATAGATTTTTATTTGGATTGGAATGGTTATTCGTTTGGATTTAATTTTCTAAGTTTGTCTGAGTGAAACAACGAAAGTAATGGTGTGTTTTCAATTCAATTCGTTTTGTGCCCACTCCCAACAGGAAGTTTTTATGCTTAATTTAGAAAACGATTTTGCTCGGATTCAATTTCATTATCATTGGTATGCTATGATTGGTAAATGTCTTCGGGAGGATACTTGTTACGATGTTGTGTCATGTAACGTTCTATATTTGATTGTTTCCAAGTTAAGGATAATGACTCTGTTTCTTTGATGAAAACAATACGCTCAAATAACATTCGCGCCCGAATCGAGAAATGAATTTGAATCATAACAACTATGTGAAAACCTTAGCCAATCGATTCGCTCTTATTCTAATTTGGCAAGTTTGTCCTATGATTCGAGTTCAGATTATAATTGATGCTCTGTATTTTAGATTTGTAAAATGAATTGGTCAAACCCTGTTATGATTCGTTTGATTGAAACGATTGTGATCAAAATTAATCGATCTTGTTTGCTTGCTGTGCAAGGATCAACGATCGAAATCTATAACAAATTTTGTTTGATTGATCCTGTTATGATTTTGGTTATGTATTAGTTATGGTTTGAATTCGTTCACAACCTAAATCGCTTGCTATACAGTTATTGTGATAATCCTGTTCGATTCGATGATTTCTCCTGTTGATGAGACAAGTATAACGAAGTGTTTGCGATTTGTTTTGTTTTCAATTGAATATCAAAACGATCTCATAACAGATGGATTCGATTTGTTGAGAAACGATTATGATGCTGTTACATATGATTTCATTTATCTGATTTATGACAATAATCGAAACAGAGTATTTCTATCTTTGTATTCAATTAAATGATATGAATATTTTTGCTATATCGTTACAGCTATAACGATTGGAAAATGATTTTTTTGGATTGGATCGTATCTCTTGTTTAACAATCACATACGATATGTTTGATTATTGGTTTCAATTGGATATGAAACAATCTTATTACTGTTTGATTATGACTCTGTGGACCCGATTTTGTGGTAACAAAAGAACAGAGTATTCCTATTTCTGTGTTCGGTTGAATCATTTTTTATCCTATTTAATTTTGAATGATAGAACCATTTCAATCACAATGATTCGTTTTTAAATGGTTATTGGAAGATAATTGGATTTGATTCTTTTAAAAGATTTTGAATCGATTTTGATGTTGATTCTGTATCTCATTTAGACTAGCTCCAGAATCGCATGATTTTGTAGCTAGTCTATAGAATTTATTTTTTATCATTTTATTAATAAAAGAGTCTTCTAACTCGTCTATTTTGGACCCTTTTCAGGTGAATTTGAATTGCATGAGATTTGATAGACAGTTTAGAATATATCTGGATGTTTTAGTTTTATTTTAGTTTCCTAGTTTAGTTGAACTTGAGAAATCTTCCCAGATTATGTAAACAGTTTGATAACTTCCACAGGGAGGTTTTGCCCTGTGGAAAAACTTATAAATACTTATTATTTTTGTAATAAGGATCATCCTCATTCATGGGAGAATAAGGATATGGATATCTAATAGAGACTGAGACAGAAATTGATGTTCTGCTACAGCTTTAGCTTTTCATAATATCAATCTTTTGTTTCATGTTTATGTTATCAATTTGCATTTGGTTAATGACTACTTTAGCTATCTTAGTCTCTTGCAAATGATATCATTTAATTAATATGATCCATGTCTGATTTCTTCCAGTATTTAAAAACATAGCAATTACTTGATTCAGTTTGTGAATGATAGATTTCTCTTCTTCATTAATTGAATTATTAAGTATAAGTTTTTGCATAACAAATTTACCTAATTGCAGAGATTTATAAATCATACAATTGTTATGATTTTTTATGTCTTGTTTTTCCTGTAAATAAACTCAGAGAGCATCACAACTATCGTTTACAAGAAGCTTCTGGATTATTCGGTTCGAGTTTCCTTCCTCCGATCTGCTGGTACAGTCATCATACACAGGACAAATCTGAAGCGTTTCCAGGTTTTTCTTTTTGTTTATTTGTTTATTATATTCGTTAGTATTTTAGTTAGATATATGTGTAGTTAGTATATTAGATTGTTTAATTTCAGTAAATTTTATTTCTTGTTCATAAAATCAAAAAATCAACAAAATATCTTTCTCTGTCTTAGGCCAGAAAGCAAATGAGTTTTCCAGGTTTTATTTAAATCTGTATTTTTAAGATATTGTATATTTTGTAAATAAGTTATATTTCAGTTAGTAGTTTGTATACATAGAAATAGTAGATTAGTTAGTTTTTTAAATAGTTAGTTTTAATTAGATTAGTTAGATTAGTTCGTTTTATTTATTGTTAGTTAGTTTAGTTTGTTTTATTTAGTTTTAGTTAGATTAGTTAGTTTCAATTAGTTTTCTCTTTGGTTTTCTTAAGACCTTAGATCGGCTAACGGAGCTGCTAAACTTATCAGGGTGGTTCATTCCAAACGTCTTTTTTTATTAGACAACCCCGGACCGGTTCCACTCTCTCAGTTGACGGACAGACGATTTCGCCTGTCAACAAATGGCGCTAGAAGGAGGGCCTGAACTTAACTAATGGCACGAGGC